>JARBDR010000511.1:0-175619 GCA_029721355.1 Tegillarca granosa | reverse complement strand
CATTGTATCACATATACACGCATTTTCAATAAAACAGAGCAATCACTGTCGCCGGCCTGTTGCAATGATTTTTTCTATTCAATTCCTTATGCTGAAGGCGCATAAAGTTTAGATAAATCGTTGCTTACTTCAATTTATTTTCAATTTATTTCTTAACACTACAAAAATAGTTAGAGAGGTTCAGTAAGTTTGAAATTGACATGTTCGTTACTGTCGCCGTATTTGTAATGTAGTTTTCTTGTCTGGTGTAATAGGTGAAACTCACTAAATGACGATCGGGTTCGAATTTTTAAAGTAAAGCTTTATGAGGACTAATAAATTAATACACTAAGACAAGTTAGTATCATTTGTCTTTGAAGAATTCATACATCAACGCATGTCGCCGGATTTCTGAAAGGTTCGTTACTAACAAATTTGGCACTGGTCATTTTGTCACACAGGGATATCTTTATGCTTGTACTGTATTAATATTATGACTTAATCATGGGGATTATAAAACAACTGCATTTACTATAACAAACATTGAAAATCGATGTTTTTTCGCAGAGAACATTACAGTACAGTAGCAGAAAAGTTGCGATTGAAAAATTTCGTTACTTTGAATAAAACAGGCGTGATCTAAAAAGACAACGACATTTTTATGTTTTTCAAGATGCATTCATCAGTATTTAAACGAAAATGAAAAATCATTAAGAAAAAACTGATTTTTAAAGATAATTTTGCCAAAAAATGTAATGTTTGAAATGTTCGTTACCGAAAAGTACGTTACTATAGCGAGGAAACTACAGAAAGGTAAAGTATATCCGAGTTTTAATCACGTGGTATAGATAGAAGTTGAAGCCCGTCATATTTTAATTTCCATACACATGACGACATTGAATAAAAAAACCATCATTATCGTGAAAATCATAAATGAGGTAGGTACTTTTTATTGTTGTTCACAAACATAATGAAATACCAATTGTTTGTATGTAAAACATATATTACATTAAGGCATAGTGGTATAAGCAAGGTTTATAAACGAAAGCTTTCACGTTAGCACTACAATTTTTTCAAATGATACATTTTAAAATGCAAAATGTTCGTTACCTAAGGTAACGAACATTTTGATCAACTATCAAAACAAAGATAATATTTTTAGCATTAAAAAGCAAAAATAAACCAAACGGTTATGTTTTCTATGCCAATAAAAGTTCCAGTTGCATATACAATGTATAATTTTGTCTCCTGAATTACTGTGATATGTCTATTTTGATGATTAATTTCTGGGTGATATGATTTTCAAAACATTTGTACAACAACATGTCCTGCTTTCAAATAAGTTTAGTATTGGTATAAGATTCAAGACAGTTTCATTACCAATGACAAGTAGTAATATAATTCGAAAGTATTTGAGTAGAATTACACAGCTTACTGATTTGAAATGCATTAATAATACAATTTCATTTGAGTAACGAACATTTCTGTCTGAAAGTAACGAACATTTCATACCGTTTGTTACTTTATTATGTATATTTTTATTACAGATATGGCTAAATCTCGGGCTCAGATACAGAGAGAATATAGACAAAGATTAAAAGAAAGAGATAATGAGGGGTATCTAGCCAAGGAACGAGAGAGAAGAAGGCGATCTTACATACCGAGTGAAAACCTATCAAGAAAAGAAAGAACGGCTAGAAATGCATATAATAGAAACTATTTAAGGGTGTATCGCGCCAAGAAAAAGGAAGCAATACATCGTATACAACAAGAAAATCTACAAAACATAGAAATAGCTAGCACAAGTGGATACGAAAGTGCACTATCCCAGTTGATCCATCTAATTCAGATATTGACAACAGAATGATTGTTCAGCTTCGTTTTCAAAAAAAGGCGAATGGACCAAAAATGAGAATTAGCAAAGAGTTAAGTATGGTGAAACTAGAAATGAAAGATCTACAAGAAAAGTATGACAATTTAAAAAGAAAATATAGAACCAAATTCACGATCGTTACAAGAATGAAAAGACAAAAAGTAAGCAGTCCAAGTACCCCGAGGTCTAAAACAGAAAATATGCTGAAGGAAATGAGATTGTCAAAGGAGCAGAAAGACAGAGTAAGAAAAGAACTGATTTTTGCCAATGCAATTTGTCATGATTTGAAAGCAAAGTCAAGAAACACTACAGTTCATAAAGGAACGAAATCGCTTCAATCGTCGCTGGTAAAACTATCAAAAAATACCGTCTTCTGAGAAAGTTAGGAATGAAGTCAGGACTCAATCGCAATAAGTTATCAAAACTTGCAACTAAGAAAGAAACAGTCTTTCAGAAAATTTCCAGAAAACGCGAGATATCGAAAAATAAAGATAAAGTTCTTGAATTTTTAAAGAGAGATGATAATTCAAGAAACATGCCGGGAAAAGGTGATTTTGTGAAAACTGATAATAAAAAGGAACAAAAACGCATACTCGTGGACTATCTTGGCAATTTGTATCAGAAGTTTATGTCTGAAAACAATGATGTAAAGCTGTCATTTACATCATTCAGTAGAATCAGACCAAGATATATCATGCTGACGTCATTCATACGAAGAGACACATGCTTGTGCACCAAGCACCAGAATATGTCATTAACACTGAAAGCGATCAAACGCCAAAATATCAACGTGTCCTTAAATGCTGAAAAAGAAATAGAAAATAAAGAAAATATAGTAAAAAATGTAAAAAATATAGATTCCGAAGAAATAGAAGTAAATCAATGGCAGCGTGTACCAATAGAAGAAAAGGGGAAGAAAAAAAATGGTTATGAAAATTGTAGCAAAGAAAATGAAAAAAGACGAATTTTCCAAACATGTTGGTGATCAGTTTGAAGAATTTCAATCTCATGTATTGCGAATCAAAACACAATTTGCGGAAATAAAAACCCTTAAGGAAAATCTCCCGGCTAATCATTGTGTAATACATATGGACTTTGCAGAAAACTATGCATGCAAAACAGTAGAAGAGATACAAAGTGCATATTGGAACCAAACCGGTGTTACGGTTCACCCTGCAGTCGTTTACTATAGAACAAATCCCCAAGAAGAACTGAAACACAAAAGTATCGTGTTTATATCAAATGAGCTGGGTCACAATTCAAACACAGTAGTTGCAATTATTGATAGACTCTTGGAAGAATTGAAATCATTGAATTTGACATGTGTTCACTATGTCACTGACAGTCCTACATCACAGTATCGAAATAAGTCGATTTTTCATGTGATCGCTAATCATAAGGATTTGTATGGAATTACTGCCAAGTGGAATTACTCGGAAGCAGGGCACGGCAAAGGTCCGTGTGACGGTTTGGGAGGTCTTTGTAAACGTATGGCAGATGAAGCTGTAAATTCCGGTAAAGCCACAATACAGGATGCGCTTGACTTTTTCGCATGGACACAGTCGGATAAATGTAGCCTTTCCAGTGTGAAATTTATTTTCTTGTCAAAAGAAGATTGTGAACAGAAAACGAATGAGATGTCGACCCTCCAACTAAAACCAGTTCAAGGAACAATGAAAATTCACGCCGTTGCCGGTCTCGGGAACTCAACTGTTGCTGTCAGAAATACTAGCTGTTACTGTCAAACTTGCCTTTCTGAAAGTTTTACGTGTCA
Source organism: Tegillarca granosa (assembly GCA_029721355.1). Lineage (NCBI taxonomy): Eukaryota > Metazoa > Mollusca > Bivalvia > Arcoida > Arcidae > Tegillarca > Tegillarca granosa. The sequence continues at coordinate 171,993 of JARBDR010000511.1, read as the reverse complement.
AACATGGAGAGAAGAATCGGTCTCCAAATCAAATGAAAAAGTCGTAACTAAGATAGCAGAAATTACGGATACACCACCGAGTGAAGAAATTGTTTCAGACGGCCGAGATGTCGAACGGCAAACCCTTTTATGTGCTTCAGAGAAATATTCCGAAAACGATTTCGTGATTGCGGCCTATGATAACAAATACTTCGTAGGCCAGCTGACCGAAATTGACGACGACGACGACTCCCTTGAAATATCGTTCATGGTGAGAAAGAAATTATTTTTTCAGTGGCCAAATCCACAAGATATAATATGGATTGAAAAATCTGCAGTGGTGTGTAAAATTGATGCACCAATCCCTTCCGGTCGGTCCGGGCGGATGTGGAAGTTTAATAATCTGGATATCAATCAGTATAACATTGTTTGAAACATTTGCGAAAAGTTCGTTACCTTTGACATTGACTTGTTTACAGTTATCAAATATCAGTGTTATGACATACCTTCTTTGATGACATTCGTTGGTTTTGAAAGTTAAACAATTTTAAATAAAATTTGAATTCCTGTTTTATTATATTTGTATTAATTTTTAGAAACCAAAATGTAACGAATATTTCATACTTGAAATTCAATTCTTTTATATCTTTATTGAAACAAATATATAACAAATTTGTTAAAATCATTAATGTTAATCAATTTTCTGCATGACAGTGTTTATCCATTATCTGAAGTTGAAAATATATGTGATTTTGTTTGGATGAAACACAACTGAATTATAATAGAAACTAAATCCGGTTCTTAATAATTTTAGAAAAAAAAATGCATGATTTAAATCCTAATGCATTTTGTTACTTTGTTTTTTTAATTTGTCATTTTCTCTTGAGATTCCATGAGACGATGAATCTGTTGTGGCTCATAGATACATTTACCTACGTTTAATGGGCACCAGTATTCTAACCAAAATTGTGAAAAATTCGTTACATTTTCGTGATGTTTTATAAACCCTTGTGTAAACAAAACTATACAGTTTCTTATCACAGTTTTTAAAAATTGTAATTTATAGATCTGGAATATATTTCCTCGACCTTTACAAAGGTCTGATTAACTGATTGTCTAAGCTATTTTTAAAAGAAAATTAAACGATCAGGACTATGCATACATATTTTTACAAATCTGCTGCAGACATATAAATATTCAATTATTGTTTTAAGTAAATCATGGAGATATCATTCGAACTGATACAATATTTCCACAATCTTGTTGTTATCTTAAAGATTAAACATCGACAATTCGATTATCATTACTGAATTTTCACCTCTAACTCCGAAACTTCTTATGATTGAGAAGTAACGAACATTTTTGGCAAAAGTTTTTGTTACACGAGTATACAACTTCTAACGTACACAGTTTTGAAACTTATTAAGATTTGATCAAACCCTTTTGGATTTATAACGTTAAAATACATGGCGATAAACTTATAACTTGTTTTATTAGCTACAACAAAGTTCAGTTTTTAGTCTTGAAAATTCTGAAGTGCCACGTTTTATTGAAATGCGTGATAGTGACTGACAACCATACATTTATATAAAGGGTTTAGATCATTGTATCACATATAGTGACTGACTACCATATATTTATATAAAGGGTTAGATCATTGTATCACAGTTAGTGACTGACTACCATACATTTATATAGAGGGTTAGATCATTGTATCACATATAGTGACACAACCATATGTTTATATAAAGGGTTAGATCATTGTATCACATATAGTGACTGACAACCATACGTTTATATAAAGGGTTAGATCATTGTATCACATATAGTGACTGACAACCATACATTTATATAAAGGGTTAGATCATTGTATCACATATAGTGACTGACAACCATACATTTATATAAAGGGTTAGATCATTGTATCACATATAGTGACTGACTACCATACATTTATATAAAGGGTTAGATCATTGTATCACATATAGTGACTGACAGCCATGCCTTCATATAAAGGGTTAGATCATTGTATCACATATAGTGACTGACAACCATGCCTTTATATAAAGGGTTAGATCATTGTATCACATATAGTGACCAACAACCATACATTTATATAAAGGGTTAGATCATTGTATCACATATAGTGACCGACAACCATACATTTATATAAAGGGTTAGATCATTGTATCACATATAGTGACTGACAACCATACATTTATATTAAGGTTAAGATTATTGTATCACATATAGTGACTGACAACCATACGTTTATATAAAGGGTTTAGATCATTGTATCACATATAGTGACTGACAACCATACATTTATATTAAGGGTAAGATTATTGTATCACATATAGTGACTGACAACCATACATTTATATAAAGGGTTAGATCATTGTATCACATATAGTGACTGACAACCATACATTTATATTGAGGGTTAGATTATTGTATCACATATAGTGACTGACTACCATACATTTATATAAAGGGTTAGATCATTGTATCACATATAGTGACTGACAACCATACATTTATATTAAGGGTAAGATTATTGTATCACATATAGTGACTGACAACGATACATTTATATAGAGGGTTAGACCATTGTATTACATATAGTGACTGACAACGATACATTTATATAGAGGGTTAGATCATTGTATCATATAGTGACTTACAACGATACATTTATATAGAGGGTAAGACCATTGTATTACATATAGTGACTTATAGTGACCGACAACCATACATTTATATAGAGGGTTAGATCATTGTATCACATATAATGACTGACAACCATACTTTTATATAAAGGGTTAGATCATTGTATCACATATAGTGACTGACAACCATACATTTATATAAAGGGTTAGATCATTGTATCACAGTTAGTGACTGACTACCATACATTTATATAAAGGGTTAGATCATTGTATCACAGTTAGTGACTGACTACCATACATTTATATAGAGGGTTAGATCATTGTATCACATATAGTGACTGACAACCATACATTTATATAGAGGGTAAGATCATTGTATCACATATAGTGACTGACAACCATGCCTTTATATAAAGGGTTAGATCATTGTATCACATATAGTGACTGACAACCATACATTTATATAAAGGGTTAGATCATTGTATCACAGTTAGTGACTGACTACCATACATTTATATAGAGGGTTAGATCATTGTATCACATATAGTGACTGACAACCATACGTTTATATAAAGGGTTAGATCATTGTATCACATATAGTGACTGGCAACCATACATTTATATAAAGGGTTAGATCATTGTATCACATATGGTGACTGACAACCATCATTTATATAAAGGGTTAGATCATTGTATCACATATAGTGACTGACAACCATACGTTTATATAAAGGGTTAGATCATTGTATCACATATAGTGACTGACAACCATACATTTATATAAAGGGTTAGATCATTGTATCACATATGGTGACTGACAAACATCATTTATATAAAGGGTTAGATCATTGTATCACATAAAGTGACTGACAACCATACGTTTATATAAAAGGTTAGATCATTGTATCACATAAAGTGACCGACAACCATACATTTTTATTAAGGGTTAGATCATTGTATCACATATAGTGACTGACAACCATACATTTATATAGAGGGTTAGATCATTGTATCACATATAGTGACTGCCAACCATACATTTATATAAAGGGTTAGATCATTGTATCACATATAGTGACCGACAACCATACATTTATATAAAGGGTTAGATCATTGTATCACATATAGTGACTGACTACCATACATTTATATAGAGGGTTAGATCATTGTATCACATAAAGTGACTGACTACCAAACATTTATATAAAGGGTTAGATCATTGTATCACATATAGTGACTGACAACCATACATTTATATAGAGGGTTAGATCATTGTATCACATATAGTGACCGACAACCATACATTTATATAGAGGGTTAGATCATTGTATCACATATAGTGACCGACAACCATACATTTATATAAAGGGTTGGATCATTGTATCACAGTTAGTGACTGACTACCATACATTCATATAGAGGGTTAGATCATTGTATCACATATAGTGACTGACAACCATACGTTTATATAAAGGGTTAGATCATTGTATCACATAAAGTGACCGACAACCATACATTTATATAAAGGGTTAGGTCATTGTATCACAGTTAGTGACTGACTACCATACATTTATATAGAGGGTTAGATCATTGTATCACATATAGTGACTGACAACCATACATTTATATAAAGGGTTAGATCATTGTATCACATATAGTGACCGACAACCATACATTTATATAAAGGGTTAGATCATTGTATCACATATAGTGACTGACTACCATACATTTATATAGAGGGTTAGATCATTGTATCACATAAAGTGACTGACTACCAAACATTTATATAAAGGGTTAGATCATTGTATCACATATAGTGACTGACAACCATACATTTATATAGAGGGTTAGATCATTGTATCACATATAGTTACTGACAACCATACATTTATATAGAGGGTTAGATCATTGTATCACATATAGTGACCGACAACCATACATTTATATAAAGGGTTGGATCATTGTATCACATATAGTGACTGACTACCATACATTTATATAGAGGGTTAGATCATTGTATCACATATAGTGACCAACAACCATACATTTATATAAAGGGTTAGATCATTGTATCACATAAAGTGAATGACTACCATGCATTTATATAAAGGGTTAAATCATTGTATCACATATAGTGACTGACTACCATACATTTATATAGAGGGTTAGATCATTGTATCACATATAGTGACTGACAACCATATGTTTATATAAAGGGTTAGATCATTGTATCACATATAGTGACTGACAACCATACATTTTTATTAAGGGTTAGATCATTGTATCACATATAGTGACTGACAACCATATGTTTATATAAAGGGTTAGATCATTGTATCACATATAGTGACTGACAACCATACCTTTATATAAAGGGTTAGATCATTGAATCAAATATGGTGACTGATAACCATACATTTATATAGAGGGTTAGATCATTGTATCACATATTGTGACTGACAACCATACGTTTATATAAAGGGTTAGAGCATTGTATCACATAAAGTGTCCGACAACCATACATTTATATAAAGGGTTAGATCATTGTATCACAGTAAGTGACTGACTACCATACATTTATATAGAGGGTTAGATCATTGTATCACACATAGTGACTGACAACCATACATTTATATAAAGGGTTAGATCATTGTATCACATATAGTGACCGACAACCATACATTTATATAAAGGGTTAGATCATTGTATCACATATAGTGACACAACAATCTGTTTATATAAAGGGTTAGATCATTGTATCACATATAGTGACACAACCATATGTTTATATAAAGGGTTAGATCATTGTATCACATATAGTGACTGACAACCATGCCTTTATATAAAGGGTTAGATCAGTTTCACATATAGTGACACAACCATATGTTTATATAAAGGGTTAGATCATTGTATCACATATAGTGACACAACCATATGTTTATATAAAGGGTTAGATCATTGTATCACATATAGTGACACAACCAAATGTTTATATAAAGGGTTAGATCATTGTATCACATATAGTGACGGACAACCATACGTTTATATAGAGGGTTAGAACATTGTATCACATATAGTGACCGACAACCATACATTTATATAAAGGGTTAGACCATGGTATCACATATAGTGACCGACAACCATACATTTATATAAAGAGTTAGATCATTGTATCACATATAGTGACTGACTACCATACATTTATATAGATGGTTAGATCATTGTATCACAGTTAGTGACTGATTACCATACATTTATATAGAGTGTTAGATCATTGTATCACATATAGTGACTGACTACCATACATTTATATAAAGGGTTAGATCATTGTATCACATATAGTGACCGACAACCATACATTTATATAAAGGGTTGGATCATTGTATCACAGTTAGTGACTGACTACCATACATTCATATAGAGGGTTAGATCATTGTATCACATATAGTGACTGAAAACCATACGTTTATATAAAGGGTTAGATCATTGTATCACATAAAGTGACCGACAACCATACATTTATATAAAGGGTTAGGTCATTGTATCACAGTTAGTGACTGACTACCATACATTTATATAAAGGGTTAGATCATTGTATCACATAAAGTGACACAACCATATGTTTATATAAAGGGTTAGATCATTGTATCACATATAGTGACACAACCAAATGTTTATATAAAGGGTTAGATCATTGTATCACATATAGTGACACAACCATATGTTTATATAAAGGGTTAGATCATTGTATCACATATAGTGACACAACCATATGTTTATATAAAGGGTTAGATCATTGTATCACATATAGTGACGGACAACCATACGTTTATATAGAGGGTTAGATCATTGTATCACATATAGTGACCGACACCCATACATTTATATAAAGGGTTAGACCATGGTATCACATATAGTGACCGACAACCATACATTTATATAAAGAGTTAGATCATTGTATCACATATAGTGACTGACTACCATACATTTATATTTAGGGTTAGATCATTGTATCACAGTTAGTGACTGACTACCATACATTTATATAGAGGGTTAGATCATTGTATCACATAAAGTGACACAACCATATGTTAATATAAAGAGTTAGATCATTGTATCACATAAAGTGACTGACTACCATACATTTATATAGAGGGTTAGATCATTGTATCACAGTTAGTGACTGACTACCATACATTTATATAGGGGGTTAGATCATTGTATCACATATAGTGACTGACTACCATACATTTATATAAAGGGTTAGATCATTGTATCACATATAGTGACCGACAACCATACATTTATATAAAGGGTTGGATCATTGTATCACAGTTAGTGACTGACTACCATACATTCATATAGAGGGTTAGATCATTGTATCACATATAGTGACTGACAACCAAACGTTTATATAAAGGGTTAGATCATTGTATCACAGTTAGTGACTGACTACCATACATTTATATAGAGGGTTAGATCATTGTATCACATAAAGTGACTGACAACCATACATTTATATAAAGGGTTAGATCATTGTATCACATATAGTGACCGACAACCATACATTTATATAAAGGGTTAGATCATTGTATCACATATAGTGACTGACTACCATACATTTATATAAAGGGTTGGATCATTGTATCACATATAGTGACTGACTACCATACATTTATTTAGAGGGTAAGATATAGTGACCGACAACCATACATTTATATAGAGGGTTAGATCATTGTATCACATATAGTGACCGACAACCATACATTTATATAAAGGGTTGGATCATTGTATCACATATAGTGACTGACTACCATACATTTATTTAGAGGGTTAGATATAGTGACCGACAACCATACATTTATATAAAGGGTTGGATCATTGTTTCACATATAGTGACTGACTACCATACATTTATATAGAGGGTTAGATCATTGTATCACATATAGTGACCAACAACCATACATTTATATAAAGGGTTAGATCATTGTATCACATAAAGTGAATGACTACCATACATTTATATAAAGGGTTAAATCATTGTATCACATATAGTGACTGACAACCATACATTTATATAAAGGGTTAGATCATTGTATCACATATAGTGACTGACAACTACAGTGAAACCTGTCTATAAAGGCCACTCAAGGGATACGGCCAAAGTGGCCTTTATAGACAGGTGGCCTTTATAGACAAGTTATATAAAGGATCATCAAAATTGTTATCTGAATCGTTTTTTCTTATCCATTTTAGTACCCAAATGAAACTGTACCCAAATTAATAAATAAGTCTAAATGGTTGATTGTTCTCTCTCTCTCTCTCTCTCTCTCTCTTTTTTTTTTTTTTCTTTTTTTTTTTTTTTTTTTTTTTTTTTTTTGCTATGTAATAGGGGTGTTGCATAGTAAAGTTTTATTCTTAGAACGCTTACACCTGTACCAACATAATTAGGTCACTTCAGACACACGTCACACTCTTGCTAATTCAGACTTTAAAGGAAGTTGTTACATAATGAATTGCATGGTTTAGTGATCAGAGCAGTGATTATCTGTGTCATATGTAACTGTCAAATTTTGTTATTTAAAATAAACATTAATTTTTTTTCAATCGTAGTTGGTGTGGAATTGGATTTAAATCGGTGCCAAAATATCATTGCCGAAATGACTTTTTACACTGGTGCCGAAATGACTTGATATCGCATCTTGGCACGATTTCCAGATTAACGAAATAAATGTCCGTTAGCGGTAGAACGGCACACACGGTTTATTTCTCAAGATATATTTGCTTCATAGTCGGACAACACAGTTTTGATTGAATTGATTTGGGTTCGTCCAACACCATAACTTCCGCAAGTTTCCTAGTACTTAATTACCCCTTTTCAGATTTATTTAACAATTCTACTCGCTGTTCTAAAGTCAATGCATTCCATTTACTATGGCCAAATGAAAAAAACATCAAATGTTATTGTATGTGAAAAAAAATGTCAATGTATTATCGCAATGTAAGCTTTACTCAATATGGCCGCTTAGATACATATAAACAGAATTGCATTATGGGATTTTTTGTTTTATGTCGACTGGTTCCAGAAATTTCCGGAAACTGACGAAGATTCGTAAACATTGCAAATGGCCGCTATAGACAAGTCTGTTGAAGGTTTGGTTCGGAAAAATGGTGGCTGCTGGCCGCATAAGACAGTGACCGCTATATAGAGGTGAAATAAAGAACAAAATCCATCGGGGGGAATAAGATATGGCCGTTATAGACAAGTGGCCGCTTTATACAAGTGGCCGCTAACACAAGTTAGACTGTATATGTTTATATAAAGGGTTAGATCATTGTATCACATATAGTGACTGACAACCATACATTTTTATTAAGGGTTAGATCATTGTATCACATATAGTGACTGACAACCATATGTTTATATAAAGGGTTAGATCATTGTATCACATATAGTGACTGACAACCATACCTTTATATAAAGGGTTAGATCATTGAATCAAATATGGTGACTGATAACCATACATTTATATAGAAGGTTAGATCATTATATCACATATTGTGACTGACAACCATACGTTTATATAAAGGGTTAGAGCATTGTATCACATAAAGTGACCGACAACCATACATTTATATAAAGGGTTAGATCATTGTATCACAGTAAGTGACTGACTACCATACATTTATATAGAGGGTTAGATCATTGTATCACACATAGTGACTGACAACCATACATTTATATAAAGGGTTAGATCATTGTATCACATATAGTGACCGACAACCATACATTTATATAAAGGGTTAGATCATTGTATCACATATAGTGACACAATCATCTGTTTATATAAAGGGTTAGATCATTGTATCACATATAGTGACACAACCATATGTTTATATAAAGGGTTAGATCATTGTATCACATATAGTGACTGACTACCATACATTTATATAAAGGGTTAGATCATTGTATCACATATAGTGACACAACCATATGTTTATATAAAGGGTTAGATCATTGTATCACATATAGTGACACAACCATATGTTTATATAAAGGGTTAGATCATTGTATCACATATAGTGACACAACCAAATGTTTATATAAAGGGTTAGATCATTGTATCACATATAGTGACGGACAACCATACGTTTATATAGAGGGTTAGATCATTGTATCACATATAGTGACCGACAACCATACATTTATATAAAGGGTTAGACCATGGTATCACATATAGTGACCGACAACCATACATTTATATAAAGAGTTAGATCATTGTATCACATATAGTGACTGACTACCATACATTTATATAGATGGTTAGATCATTGTATCACAGTTAGTGACTGACTACCATACATTTATATAGAGTGTTAGATCATTGTATCACAGTTAGTGACTGACTACCATACATTTATATAAAGGGTTAGATCATTGTATCACATATAGTGACCGACAACCATACATTTATATAAAGGGTTGGATCATTGTATCACAGTTAGTGACTGACTACCATACATTCATATAAAGGGTTAGATCATTGTATCACATATAGTGACTGACAACCATACGTTTATATAAAGGGTTAGATCATTGTATCACATAAAGTGACCGACAACCATACATTTATATAAAGGGTTAGGTCATTGTATCACAGTTAGTGACTGACTACCATACATTTATATAAAGGGTTAGATCATTGTATCACATAAAGTGACACAACCATATGTTTATATAAAGGGTTAGATCATTGTATCACATATAGTGACACAACCAAATGTTTATATAAAGGGTTAGATCATTGTATCACATATAGTGACACAACCATATGTTTATATAAAGGGTTAGATCATTGTATCACATATAGTGACACAACCATATGTTTATATAAAGGGTTAGATCATTGTATCACATATAGTGACGGACAACCATACGTTTATATAGAGGGTTAGATCATTGTATCACATATAGTGACCGACAACCATACATTTATATAAAGGGTTAGACCATGGTATCACATATAGTGACCGACAACCATACATTTATATAAAGAGTTAGATCATTGTATCACATATAGTGACTGACTACCATTCATTTATATTTAGGGTTAGATCATTGTATCACAGTTAGTGACTGACTACCATACATTTATATAGAGGGTTAGATCATTGTATCACATAAAGTGACACAACCATATGTTAATATAAAGAGTTAGATCATTGTATCACATAAAGTGACTGACTACCATACATTTATATAGAGGGTTAGATCATTGTATCACAGTTAGTGACTGACTACCATACATTTATATAGGGGGTTAGATCATTGTATCACATATAGTGACTGACTACCATACATTTATATAAAGGGTTAGATCATTGTATCACATATAGTGACCGACAACCATACATTTATATAAAGGGTTGGATCATTGTATCACAGTTAGTGACTGACTACCATACATTCATATAGAGGGTTAGATCATTGTATCACATATAGTGACTGACAACCAAACGTTTATATAAAGGGTTAGATCATTGTATCACAGTTAGTGACTGACTACCATACATTTATATATAGGGTTAGATCATTGTATCACATAAAGTGACTGACAACCATACATTTATATAAAGGGTTAGATCATTGTATCACATATAGTGACCGACAACCATACATTTATATAAAGGGTTAGATCATTGTATCACATATAGTGACTGACTACCATACATTTATATAGAGGGTTAGATCATTGAATCACATAAAGTGACTGACTACCAAACATTTATATAAAGGGTTAGATCATTGTATCACATATAGTGACTGACAACCATACATTTATATAGAGGGTTAGATCATTGTATCACATATAGTTACTGACAACCATACATTTATATAGAGGGTTAGATCATTGTATCACATATAGTGACTGACTACCATACATTTATATAGAGGGTTAGATCATTGTATCACATAAAGTGACTGACTACCAAACATTTATATAAAGGGTTAGATCATTGTATCACATATAGTGACTGACAACCATACATTCATATAGAGGGTTAGATCATTGTATCACATATAGTGACCGACAACCATACATTTATATAAAGGGTTGGATCATTGTATCACATATAGTGACTGACTACCATACATTTATTTAGAGGGTAAGATATAGTGACCGACAACCATACATTTATATAGAGGGTTAGATCATTGTATCACATATAGTGACCGACAACCATACATTTATATAAAGGGTTGGATCATTGTATCACATATAGTGACTGACTACCATACATTTATTTAGAGGGTTAGATATAGTGACCGACAACCATACATTTATATAAAGGGTTGGATCATTGTTTCACATATAGTGACTGACTACCATACATTTATATAGAGGGTTAGATCATTGTATCACATATAGTGACCAACAACCATACATTTATATAAAGGGTTAGATCATTGTATCACATAAAGTGAATGACTACCATACATTTATATAAAGGGTTAAATCATTGTATCACATATAGTGACTGACAACCATACATTTATATAAAGGGTTAGATCATTGTATCACATATAGTGACTGACAACCATATGTTTATATAAAGGGTTAGATCATTGTATCACATATAGTGACTGACAACCATACATTTTTATTAAGGGTTAGATCATTGTATCACATATAGTGACTGACAACCATATGTTTATATAAAGGGTTAGATCATTGTATCACATATAGTGACTGACAACCATACCTTTATATAAAGGGTTGGATCAATGTATCACATATAGTGACTGACTACCATACATTTATATAAAGGGTTAGATCATTGTATCACATATAGTGACACAACCATATGTTTATATAAAGGGTTAGATCATTGTATCACATATAGTGACACAACCATATGTTTATATAAAGGGTTAGATCATTGTATCACATATAGTGACACAACCAAATGTTTATATAAAGGGTTAGATCATTGTATCACATATAGTGACGGACAACCATACGTTTATATAGAGGGTTAGATCATTGTATCACATATAGTGACCGACAACCATACATTTATATAAAGGGTTAGACCATGGTATCACATATAGTGACCGACAACCATACATTTATATAAAGAGTTAGAACATTGTATCACATATAGTGACTGACTACCATACATTTATATAGATGGTTAGATCATTGTATCACAGTTAGTGACTGACTACCATACATTTATATAGAGTGTTAGATCATTGTATCACAGTTAGTGACTGACTACCATACATTTATATAAAGGGTTAGATCATTGTATCACATATAGTGACCGACAACCATACATTTATATAAAGGGTTGGATCATTGTATCACAGTTAGTGACTGACTACCATACATTCATATAGAGGGTTAGATCATTGTATCACATATAGTGACTGACAACCATACGTTTATATAAAGGGTTAGATCATTGTATCACATAAAGTGACCGACAACCATACATTTATATAAAGGGTTGGATCATTGTATCACAGTTAGTGACTGACTACCATACATTTATATAAAGGGTTAGATCATTGTATCACATAAAGTGACACAACCATATGTTTATATAAAGGGTTAGATCATTGTATCACATATAGTGACACAACCAAATGTTTATATAAAGGGTTAGATCATTGTATCACATATAGTGACACAACCATATGTTTATATAAAGGGTTAGATCATTGTATCACATATAGTGACACAACCATATGTTTATATAAAGGGTTAGATCATTGTATCACATATAGTGACGGACAACCATACGTTTATATAGAGGGTTAGATCATTGTATCACATATAGTGACCGACAACCATACATTTATATAAAGGGTTAGACCATGGTATCACATATAGTGACCGACAACCATACATTTATATAAAGAGTTAGATCATTGTATCACATATAGTGACTGACTACCATACATTTATATTTAGGGTTAGATCATTGTATCACAGTTAGTGACTGACTACCATACATTTATATAGAGGGTTAGATCATTGTATCACATAAAGTGACACAACCATATGTTAATATAAAGAGTTAGATCATTGTATCACATAAAGTGACTGACTACCATACATTTATATAGAGGGTTAGATCATTGTATCACAGTTAGTGACTGACTACCATACATTTATATAGGGGGTTAGATCATTGTATCACATATAGTGACTGACTACCATACATTTATATAAAGGGTAAGATCATTGTATCACATATAGTGACCGACAACCATACATTTATACAAAGGGTTGGATCATTGTATCACAGTTAGTGACTGACTACCATACATTCATATAGAGGGTTAGATCATTGTATCACATATAGTGACTGACAACCAAACGTTTATATAAAGGGTTAGATCATTGTATCACAGTTAGTGACTGACTACCATACATTTATATAGAGGGTTAGATCATTGTATCACATAAAGTGACTGACAACCATACATTTATATAAAGGGTTAGATCATTGTATCACATATAGTGACCAACAACCATACATTTATATAAAGGGTTAGATCATTGTATCACATATAGTGACTGACTACCATACATTTATATAGAGGGTTAGATCATTGAATCACATAAAGTGACTGACTACCAAACATTTATATAAAGGGTTAGATCATTGTATCACATATAGTGACTGACAACCATACATTTATATAGAGGGTTAGATCATTGTATCACATATAGTTACTGACAACCATACATTTATATAGAGGGTTAGATCATTGTATCACATATAGTGACTGACTACCATACATTTATATAGAGGGTTAGATCATTGTATCACATAAAGTGACTGACTACCAAACATTTATATAAAGGGTTAGATCATTGTATCACATATAGTGACTGACAACCATACATTCATATAGAGGGTTAGATCATTGTATCACATATAGTGACCGACAACCATACATTTATATAAAGGGTTGGATCATTGTATCACATATAGTGACTGACTACCATACATTTATTTAGAGGGTAAGATATAGTGACTGACAACCATACATTTATATAGAGGGTTAGATCATTGTATCACATATAGTGACCGACAACCATACATTTATATAAAGGGTTGGATCATTGTATCACATATAGTGACTGACTTCCATACATTTATTTAGAGGGTTAGATATAGTGACCGACAACCATACATTTATATAAAGGGTTGGATCATTGTTTCACATATAGTGACTGACTACCATACATTTATATAGAGGGTTAGATCATTGTATCACATATAGTGACCAACAACCATACATTTATATAAAGGGTTAGATCATTGTATCACATAAAGTGAATGACTACCATACATTTATATAAAGGGTTAAATCATTGTATCACATATAGTGACTGACAACCATACATTTATATAAAGGGTTAGATCATTGTATCACATATAGTGACTGACAACCATACCTTTATATAAAGGGTTAGATCATTGAATCACATATGGTGACTGATAACCATACATTTATATAGAGGGTTAGATCATTGTATCACATATTGTGACTGACAACCATACGTTTATATAAAGGGTTAGAGCATTGTATCACATAAAGTGACCGACAACCATACATTTATATAAAGGGTTAGATCATTGTATCACAGTAAGTGACTGACTACCATACATTTATATAAAGGGTTAGATCATTGTATCACATATAGTGACTGACAACCATACATTTATATAAAGGGTTAGATCATTGTATCACATATAGTGACCGAGAACCATACATTTATATAAAGGGTTAGATCATTGTATCACATATAGTGACACAACCATATGTTTATATAAAGGGTTAGATCATTGTATTACATATAGTGACACAACCATATGTTTATATAAAGGGTTAGATCATTGTATCACATATAGTGACAAAACCATATGTTTATATAAAGGGTTAGATCATTGTATCACATATAGTGACACAACCATATGTTTATATAAAGGGTTAGATCATTGTATCACATATAGTGACACAACCATATGTTTATATAAAGGGTTAGATCATTGTATCACATATAGTGACACAACCAAATGTTTATATAAAGGGTTAGATCATTGTATCACATATAGTGAAGGACAACCACACGTTTATATAGAGGGTTAGATCATTGTATCACATATAGTGACCGACAACCATACATTTATATAAAGGGTTAGACCATGGTATCACATATAGTGACCGACAACCATACATTTATATAAAGAGTTAGATCATTGTATCACATATAGTGACTGACTACCATACATTTATATAGAGGGTTAGATCATTGTATCACAGTTAGTGACTGACTACCATACATTTATATAGAGGGTTAGATCATTGTATCACATATAGTGACTGACTACCATACATTTATATAAAGGGTTAGATCATTGTATCACATATAGTGACCGACAACCATACATTTATATAAAGGGTTGGATCATTGTATCACAGTTAGTGACTGACTACCATACATTCATATAGAGGGTTAGATCATTGTATCACATATAGTGACTGACAACCAAACGTTTATATAAAGGGTTAGATCATTGTATCACAGTTAGTGACTGACTACCATACATTTATATAGAGGGTTAGATCATTTTATCACATAAAGTGACACAACCATATGTTAATATAAAGAGTTAGATCATTGTATCACATATAGTGACTGACTACCATACATTTATATAGAGGGTTAGATCATTGTATCACATAAAGTGACACAACCATATGTTAATATAAAGAGTTAGATCATTGTATCACATAAAGTGACTGACTACCATACATTTATATAGAGGGTTAGATCATTGTATCACAGTTAGTGACTGACTACCATACATTTATATAGGGGGTTAGATCATTGTATCACATATAGTGACTGACTACCATACATTTATATAAAGGGTTAGATCATTGTATCACATATAGTGACCGACAACCATACATTTATATAAAGGGTTGGATCATTGTATCACAGTTAGTGACTGACTACCATACATTCATATAGAGGGTTAGATCATTGTATCACATATAGTGACTGACAACCAAACGTTTATATAAAGGGTTAGATCATTGTATCACAGTTAGTGACTGACTACCATACATTTATATAGAGGGTTAGATCATTGTATCACATAAAGTGACTGACAACCATACATTTATATAAAGGGTTAGATCATTGTATCACATATAGTGACCGACAACCATACATTTATATAAAGGGTTAGATCATTGTATCACATATAGTGACTGACTACCATACATTTATATAGAGGGTTAGATCATTGAATCACATAAAGTGACTGACTACCAAACATTTATATAAAGGGTTAGATCATTGTATCACATATAGTGACTGACAACCATACATTTATATAGAGGGTTAGATCATTGTATCACATATAGTTACTGACAACCATACATTTATATAGAGGGTTAGATCATTGTATCACATATAGTGACTGACTACCATACATTTATATAGAGGGTTAGATCATTGTATCACATAAAGTGACTGACTACCAAACATTTATATAAAGGGTTAGATCATTGTATCACATAAAGTGACTGACTACCAAACATTTATATAAAGGGTTGGATCATTGTATCACATATAGTGACTGACTACCATACATTTATTTAGAGGGTAAGATATAGTGACCGACAACCATACATTTATATAGAGGGTTAGATCATTGTATCACATATAGTGACCGACAACCATACATTTATATAAAGGGTTGGATCATTGTATCACATATAGTGACTGACTACCATACATTTATTTAGAGGGTTAGATATAGTGACTGACAACCATACATTTATATAAAGGGTTGGATCATTGTTTCACATATAGTGACTGACTACCATACATTTATATAGAGGGTTAGATCATTGTATCACATATAGTGACCAACAACCATACATTTATATAAAGGGTTAGATCATTGTATCACATAAAGTGAATGACTACCATACATTTATATAAAGGGTTAAATCATTGTATCACATATAGTGACTGACAACCATACATTTATATAAAGGGTTAGATCATTGTATCACATATAGTGACTGACAACCATACCTTTATATAAAGGGTTAGATCATTGAATCACATATGGTGACTGATAACCATACATTTATATAGAGGGTTAGATCATTGTATCACATATTGTGACTGACAACCATACGTTTATATAAAGGGTTAGAGCATTGTATCACATAAAGTGACCGACAACCATACATTTATATAAAGGGTTAGATCATTGTATCACAGTTAGTGACTGACTACCATACATTTATATAGAGGGTTAGATCATTGTATCACATATAGTGACTGACAACCATACATTTATATAAAGGGTTAGATCATTGTATCACATATAGTGACCGAGAACCATACATTTATATAAAGGGTTAGATCATTGTATCACATATAGTGACACAACCATATGTTTATATAAAGGGTTAGATCATTGTATTACATATAGTGACACAACCATATGTTTATATAAAGGTTTAGATCATTGTATCACATATAGTGACAAAACCATATGTTTATATAAAGGGTTAGATCATTGTATCACATATAGTGACACAACCATATGTTTATATAAAGGGTTACATCATTGTATCACATATAGTGACACAACCATATGTTTATATAAAGGGTTAGATCATTGTATCACATATAGTGACACAACCAAATGTTTATATAAAGGGTTAGATCAATGTATCACATATAGTGAAGGACAACCACACGTTTATATAGAGGGTTAGATCATTGTATCACATATAGTGACCGACAACCATACATTTATATAAAGGGTTAGACTATGGTATCACATATAGTGACCGACAACCATACATTTATATAAAGAGTTAGATCATTGTATCATATATAGTGACTGACTACCATACATTTATATAGAGGGTTAGATCATTGTATCACAGTTAGTGACTGACTACCATACATTTATATAGAGGGTTAGATCATTGTATCACATATAGTGACTGACTACCATACATTTATATAAAGGGTTAGATCATTGTATCACATATAGTGACCGACAACCATACATTTATATAAAGGGTTGGATCATTGTATCACAGTTAGTGACTGACTACCATACATTCATATAGAGGGTTAGATCATTGTATCACATATAGTGACTGACAACCAAACGTTTATATAAAGGGTTAGATCATTGTATCACAGTTAGTGACTGACTACCATACATTTATATAGAGGGTTAGATCATTGTATCACATAAAGTGACACAACCATATGTTAATATAAAGAGTTAGATCATTGTATCACATATAGTGACTGACTACTATACATTTATATAGAGGGTTAGATCATTGTATCACAGTTAGTGACTGACTACCATACATTTATATAGGGGGTTAGATCATTGTATCACATATAGTGACTGACTACCATACATTTATATAAAGGGTTAGATCATTGTATCACATATAGTGACCGACAACCATACATTTATATAAAGGGTTGGATCATTGTATCACAGTTAGTGACTGACTACCATACATTCATATAGAGGGTTAGATCATTGTATCACATATAGTGACTGACAACCAAACGTTTATATAAAGGGTTAGATCATTGTATCACAGTTAGTGACTGACTACCATACATTTATATAGAGGGTTAGATCATTGTATCACATAAAGTGACTGACAACCATACATTTATATAAAGGGTTAGATCATTGTATCACATATAGTGACCGACAACCATACATTTATATAAAGGGTTAGATCATTGTATCACATATAGTGACTGACTACCATACATTTATATAGAGGGTTAGATCATTGAATCACATAAAGTGACTGACTACCAAACATTTATATAAAGGGTTAGATCATTGTATCACATATAGTGACTGACAACCATACATTTATATAGAGGGTTAGATCATTGTATCACATATAGTTACTGACAACCATACATTTATATAGAGGGTTAGATCATTGTATCACATATAGTGACTGACTACCATACATTTATATAGAGGGTTAGATCATTGTATCACATAAAGTGACTGACTACCAAACATTTATATAAAGGGTTAGATCATTGTATCACATATAGTGACTGACAACCATACATTCATATAGAGGGTTAGATCATTGTATCACATATAGTGACCGACAACCATACATTTATATAAAGGGTTGGATCATTGTATCACATATAGTGACTGACTACCATACATTTATTTAGAGGGTAAGATATAGTGACCAACAACCATACATTTATATAGAGGGTTAGATCATTGTATCACATATAGTGACCGACAACCATACATTTATATAAAGGGTTGGATCATTGTATCACATATAGTGACTGACTACCATACATTTATTTAGAGGGTTAGATATAGTGACCGACAACCATACATTTATATAAAGGGTTGGATCATTGTATCACATATAGTGACTGACTACCATACATTTATATAGAGGGTTAGTTCATTGTATCACATATAGTGACCAACAACCATACATTTATATAAAGGGTTAGATCATTGTATCACATAAAGTGAATGACTACCATACATTTATATAAAGGGTTAAATCATTGTATCACATATAGTGACTGACAACCATACATTTATATAAAGGGTTAGATCATTGTATCACATATAGTGACTGACAACCATATGTTTATATAAAGGGTTAGATCATTGTATCACATATAGTGACTGACAACCATACATTTTTATTAAGGGTTAGATCATTGTATCACATATAGTGACTGACAACCATATGTTTATATAAAGGGTTAGATCATTGTATCACATATAGTGACTGACAACCATACCTTTATATAAAGGGTTAGATCATTGAATCACATATGGTGACTGATAACCATACATTTATATAGAGGGTTAGATCATTGTATCACATATTGTGACTGACAACCATACGTTTATATAAAGGGTTAGAGCATTGTATCACATAAAGTGACCGACAACCATACATTTATATAAAGGGTTAGATCATTGTATCACAGTAAGTGACTGACTACCATACATTTATATAGAGGGTTAGATCATTGTATCACATATAGTGACTGACAACCATACATTTATATAAAGGGTTAGATCATTGTATCACATATAGTGACCGACAACCATACATTTATATAAAGGGTTAGATCATTGTATCACATATAGTGACACAACCATATGTTTATATAAAGGGTTAGATCATTGTATCACATATAGTGACACAACCATATGTTTATATAAAGGGTTAGATCATTGTATCATATATAGTGACAAAACCATATGTTTATATAAAGGGTTAGATCATTGTATCACATATAGTGACACAACCATATGTTTATATAAAGGGTTAGATCATTGTATCACATATAGTGACACAACCAAATGTTTATATAAAGGGTTAGATCATTGTATCACATATAGTGAAGGACAACCATACGATTATATAGAGGGTTAGATCATTGAATCACATATAGTGACCGACAACCATACATTTATATAAAGGGTTAGACCATGGTATCACATATAGTGATCGACAACCATACATTTATATAAAGAGTTAGATCATTGTATCACATATAGTGACTGACTACCATACATTTATATAGAGGGTTAGATCATTGTATCACAGTTAGTGACTGACTACCATACATTTATATAGAGGGTTAGATCATTGTATCACATATAGTGACTAACTACCATACATTTATATAAAGGGTTAGATCATTGTATCACATATAGTGACTGACTACCATACATTTATATAAAGGGTTAGATCATTGTATCACATATAGTGACCGACAACCATACATTTATATAAAGGGTTGGATCATTGTATCACAGTTAGTGACTGACTACCATACATTCATATAGAGGGTTAGATCATTGTATCACATATAGTGACTGACAACCAAACGTTTATATAAAGGGTTAGATCATTGTATCACAGTTAGTGACTGACTACCATACATTTATATAGAGGGTTAGATGATTGTATCACATAAAGTGACTGACAACCATACATTTATATAAAGGGTTAGATCATTGTATCACATATAGTGACCGACAACCATACATTTATATAAAGGGTTAGATCATTGTATCACATATAGTGACTGACTACCATACATTTATATAGAGGGTTAGATCATTGTATCACATAAAGTGACTGATTACCAAACATTTATATAAAGGGTTAGATCATTGTATCACATATAGTGACTGACAACCATACATTTATATAGAGGGTTAGATCATTGTATCACATATAGTTACTGACAACCATACATTTATATAGAGGGTTAGATCATTGTATCACATATAGTGACTGACTACCATACATTTATATAGAGGGTTAGATCATTGTATCACATAAAGTGACTGACTACCAAACATTTATATAAAGGGTTAGATCATTGTATCACATATAGTGACTGACAACCATACATTCATATAGAGGGTTAGATCATTGTATCACATATAGTGACCGACAACCATACATTTATATAAAGGGTTGGATCATTCTATCACATATAGTGACTGACTACCATACATTTATTTAGAGGGTTAGATATAGTGACCAACAACCATACATTTATATAGAGGGTTAGATCATTGTATCACATATAGTGACCGACAACCATACATTTATATAAAGGGTTGGATCATTGTATCACATATAGTGACTGACTACCATACATTTATTTAGAGGGTTAGATATAGTGACCGACAACCATACATTTATATAAAGGGTTGGATCATTGTTTCACATATAGTGACTGACTACCATACATTTATATAGAGGGTTAGATCATTGTATCACATATAGTGACCAACAACCATACATTTATATAAAGGGTTAAACCATGGTATCTATAACTACAATACAATACAAAACAATGATACAACAAATGCCTCACAACCTGCAAGTTGAATAATTTGCTTTGCTGAATAATGTGGATTTTGTATACCATGCAATGCTCATGCTGTTCATGCTAAATAATCTGAACTTTAGAAGGAATTCATCTGCAACTTGCTTTAAGGAACAAGTTGTAAAATTATTTTAGGGTCTCTGTAACTATGGTAACAAATATTTCAGTGCACATTGCTTTGCATTTAGAAAAAAACTCACCTGTAGAAATGCAATATGACAGTTATTACAGAATCTGTATAATTTTGTAAAATATTTATTTGTAATTATTTAGAATAAAGACACGCCTGTAGAAATGTCCAGTCGTATGACAGGTTACATACATGCTTTACTAGAAGAGGATGACTCAACATATGACAACTTATTATCTGCCCTTGGATTGATTATGTCTACAGTAACATCAAAGAAATTCCCTCATTCATTGACAATTCATTTGGTTATAACTAAAATTTTACAGGTAATGCATTGTTACTGTTCATTTATCTCTTTTTGTGCATTTTTATAATAATTGTTGTTTAATCATATGAGTTAAATTTTAAAAAAAATGATGATTTACTGATTTTATCATTTTGATTCATTTTTTGATTTGTCTTGTACAAGGTCATTTGGTTCTTTGGATGATACTTTGAAATCTGTGCTCATGTCATCACACAGTCATGGTAGATGTTCTTCACTGCTGTCAATATAACAGTTGTCCAAAATTTGCCTTTAAATCTGGCTGGCTTAATACTTAAATGTACAATGAAACCACAAATTAAAAAAAAAAAAAAGAAATTAGTTATGCTAAATCCCATACTGACCAATCAAATAAGTATATGTATATATTTAACAGGTATATATAAATATATATGTGTACAAAAATACTTGTTAAATTTTATGCTTTATGTGCACATTTCAGAAATTCATTCCTCATCAGTGCCACTAGGGGATGAAAAGTTAAGAAGCATAAGCCAAACAGTTGAGAAAATAATTAATCTAAAGTTCCCAAATTATATAAAGATTAAGATTCGTACCTAATACAAGTTAAAACATTTTAATTCTATGACTGAGGCACAGTTGGAAAGGGCTATCAACAAATACAGGGATATGAAGGATAGAATTTTGCAATTTTAAAACTGGTTGCTCACATATGAATGGTCATTCAAAAGTTTGCTCAGAAAGATAGTTATTATATAAAATAATCTTTAATATAATAAATATACCGGTAGTTATTTAAACAATTATTAAATAGTTTTTAAACTCTATTTGATTTTTTCCAAAATCAGTCAAAAAGATACTAATTTTTCCCAATTCCAAGGGCCCGGCCCCATTCCCAAAATGAGCTGTGAGAGCCCTGATTTTTGTTTATGATGCACATTTCTTTACAGATGTGTTCCAACAGAGTTTATCATTTTAGTGTTCATTTTGTTTTTACAGGTGTGTTGTAACAGTGTAATATCACAAAAAGCATTTATGGCTTTGATGAAGGTCCTACATGTACATCCACCTGTAACTTCTGCATTAGTTAAGATGTACCTTGAGTCATTAATAGGACGGGTGAATAATGATATACCTGACAGTGATCCTGCAAATAAACAGAAATTTGAATTTCTGAAAAATGTTATCAAGTAAGAAAATTTTTTAGTAATTTCTCTGAACAGAACTTGGGGCCATTAACCTGTCTACTTTATAATATATAATTATAACCTGTTGCATATACTCTATCTTATGAAACTGTACCTATTAATTAAAATAAGGGCCTAAAATAGGGGAAGATTAATGTGATACAGTTATATTTCTTATCACTCCTGCTGCACTTATTATGACAAGTAATAAGCTCATTGTGAAATTTAGTTATAGAAAATCTGTAAGCTCTAAATGTATTCTGTTTTACAGAGTAAGTACATACAGTATGATCATAAATTGTTTATAACCAAGTAACATGGAAGAAAAGGTATGTTGACTAGAGATAGGCCATGTTGAAGAAAACATGTACAGTCAAACTTCGGTTATTCGAACTTCTATTATTCGAATACCTTAGGTTATTCAAAGTTCTCCGTAGGTCCCGACCGCCCTGCACTATAACTTCTTATTAAAAAACTTAGCTTATTCGAACTTCGTAATTCGAATACCTGCGATTATTCGAACCTAATTTGAGTCCTAAGTTAGACTTTTCAGTAGAAATATACTGTATGTTTTATGGCATGTGACACGTTAATAAAATACAGTTGAATCTCGTTATCTCGAACTCCGCGGGGAAATGCAAATAGTTCGACTTATCCGAAGTTCGAGATAAACGATGTGAAAAAAAAACGGCAAAAAAGGGAAGTAACTCGTACAGACCTATCGGAAGTCACTTCCGGTATTATGTAATACTTATGTCGACAAAATTCTCAGTATTTATCGATGCCTCTGTATCTTTTTTAATACGTGATAAGCAAGTCGGTTACAAAAAAGTGTCGACATTGTTCTTTTTCAAGTATTGTGAGATAGTATTCAAGTACAATTTTATTCATAAGTATATCTGTATACCGCTGACAATTACATGGACTATGATGCTTTCCAGCTACAAAATATTGTTTACTGTTTTTTTTAATAAAAGTGAAATACGTGTGTTAAGTACATTTGTTTTCAGCTACAATGTTGCAGATTTAATACTGGGTCCTTTGCTGGATTTCTCAGCCGAGTTCATAAACTTGACTATCCCCCCAGTACTAGGACCAGGTCCTTCATCCAGTTTATTTGTAGCAGGTTCACTTAATGACATGTTAAAACGCATTGGTAAATGATAGATTTATGCATTTTGTTTTATAAGATTTTCTTTATTTCCTCAAAATCTGTCAATAACTGATTACACTATTGTATTTTACTGACAAACAGCGAGTCCGTTTTGTTCCGCATTCCGGTTTCGCTTTGTGTACTTTAATCACCCCAAGCTTCCGGGTGTTTTGATTGATGTTCACATCACACAACCACTATATTAAGCTTGGCAGTAATTAAAACACCCGTTAATCTTCTTGATGCTTTATTTGTTTATGCAACGATAATAATTAACGGATTAAAGAAATCAGAAGGTCAGTGCAGTTTAATAATAATGAATGTATTGGTTTTAAATCAAAAGTGCCGACAGTCACTAGATTTTTAAAATTAATTAAATCTACCAAAAAATATTTTCTTAAAATTTATGTTCGAGTTAACAAATGTTATTTTTCTAGGATTTTCATTCATGGGGACGAAAAATTTGTTCGACATATCCGGAAATTCGAGATATCCGAGTTCAAGATAACCAGAGTTATTTTAGTTAAATAAAGAACAATTCTGTCCGGACTTTTTCTAAAAGTTCGACTTATCCGAAAGTTCGAGATATCCGTGTTCGAGATAACGATTTTCAACTGTAAATTTTTATTAATATACCCCCAAAAATTCGAAGTTGACATTTTTATTCATTTCTTAAACGAAACAACTCTCACCTGTACAATTAATACAAACGAGTATGGTTTCACCTTTACCCGTTTATGTTACCCAAGCGTAACTGATGGTCATTTTGTAGACATGCGTACGCCATGTATTGTCCATTGTAAGCCATGTTGATCGTTAGTCGCAAAAAATTAATCGTAATTATTCAATGAAACACTAATTATAATCCCAGGTAATAAAAAATGAGCTGCACGTGTGTAGCGATACTCAAGTAAACGATAAAATGAATTCTGTTGACCACGGTTACCATCATCAAAAATAAAAAAGGGGCATCTGAATATTAATTTGATACTTTACATAGCCCAGTCGGGGAATTAAAAAAAAATATCATTATTTTGTAATAAAGTTGACAGAGACAGTTTTCCGCCTTACTCGAATTTCAATTCTAGAAATTTTATAGACCTGTTCCGTTCGTTTCGTTTAAAATTATGTAAAATCATAAAAACGTGTATTGCGTGCATAAAAAAGAAGGATGGCTGTTCTTACTGTGTCGTATGTATTACCACGTATGTTTGATTTTGTATCAGATGGTATTAATTTTTTGTTTTTATAGAAATAAAATTAATATTTCGGTTTTTATGAAATAAATCATGATAGGTCATGACATTTTTCATTATAGACTGACACCGATAAAACATTTTCAATGTGCAATAGAATATTGTTGTATCTTAAGATAACGTACGGTGGATCTAGGTTTAAAGTTTCAAATTAAAACTTATTCGATTATTCCAACCCCCCGATTATTCGAACCTAAAATGAAGACCCTTAAACTTCGAATAATCGAAGTTATACTGTATATACTGAGATGTATTATGTTATTTCACAATCATTACTTTATTGTCAAGGTCAGAGCTTTGTTAACAGTGTTAAATATTTTGTGTTTCAGAGGAACACTTGATGAAGAAGAAAATTCCAGTAATGAACAAAGAAAGCAGGATAACAGTATTTTATTATTGAAGTATTTAGTGGCTTTATTAGAGCAGAATTTTGATTTCAATATAAAGAAGTAAGTATTACTTAATTGTTTTCTTATAGAGTTTGTTTATATACAGAATATGTTTACAAAAATTCACAAATATGGTGCACAAATAATTGAACAATTGTATTGGTAATCATTAAACTTCCTGATACTGGTACACTGGAAACAAGTCTTAAAAACACCTTTGTACAAAGTGAGCTATATATAAAAATACATTGTATGTACTACACATATATCATTATGGATTGTCTGATCCATTGAAAGTTACCAAAAGTTCAGGGTATGGTGTTACATTGTAAATACCAGGAAGTTTACATGTGACTGAATGATTGTACATCAATTAAGGATGTGTATATAATCAGGCTTTTGATTTTGTCAATTTTTGTCATTTTAGTGGAAAGTTGTTTTATATGTATACTTACTTGAAATGTACATGAATATATAAAATAATGTCACATACATTCCTAAAGCTAGGTGTGTCCTTTCAAGTGTGGAGGTGGGGGTATATTGTTTAACCCCATTACAAGTTGATAGTGGTGTTGAAATTCTTAAAATAGAACATAGAAGATTGGAATTATTTTTTAGTAGATCTACTGTTCACCAATAAAATTGCAACAAAAACTTGACTGATTTTATTGACCTTTGCCAAAGATCTAATATAATTCTTGGTAATTTCTATATATCCATCAACACATCTGCTTATATAGCATAATTCACTGCTATGGATCATTAACATTGTAAATAGTTAGTGGAAGATTCTACACAATAATGGATTAACTTTGGATTTAGTGTTTTTCCCTAAAGACTGTTGTTATCAGATAAGATCATTTACAATTTATCATCAAATTGTAAACATTTTTAAAAATTATAAAACTTGGAAGCATAAAAAAACTGATAATTTATTTTTGAAACCCATTTAGTACACCTCAGAAATATACTTAGACATTATTGGTATATTCCAGACAAAATGACAATTCTGAAAGTGATTTATATTAGTATTATTGGTTTCATGATACAGCTTCTTTGAACCAAGCGGGTATCATTTTGCCCAGTTTTCACATTTAAATGTATCAAATGTTCATCTTAATATATGTCGAATATTTCAACAAACAATTACATAAATTATATTGACCTACAAACATTTCCCCCATTTAGGCGTCTTGGTGAACCTTTTTATCCGCTTTCAGCACAAACTTTGGTAGAAATTTCTCAGTGTACATTGGTTACCCCAGTTATTTGCTTCAAACAGGAACATTGACAGATATCAGTCTAGGAACATTGACAGATATCACTCTAGGAACATTGGTGGACCCTATTTATTAAAGTCCACACAAACATTGACAGATAACATTCAGGGAACATTGGTGGATTCCATTTATCAAATTTCAACACAAACATTAACAGATATCACTCTAGGAACATTGGTGAACCCCGTTTATCAAATTCCAGCAAAATCAATGACAGATATCATTATAAGAAACATTAGTGGACGTTGTTTATTAACTTCTAGCACAAACATTGACATACTAATGTTATTTTTGTTTATTATAATACATTTATTTAGCACTGTCGTTCATCATTGGGAGTTATTTTTGTGTTTATGTTTTTATTTAACACTATCGATCATTATTGGGAGTTATTTTTGTATTTATGTTTATATTTAACACTGTCAATCATTATTGGGAGTTATTTTTGTGTTTATGTTTATATTTAACACTGTCTATCATCATTGGGAGTTATTTTTGTGTTTATGTTTTTATTTAACACTGTCTATCATCATTGGGAGTTATTTTTGTATTTATGTTTATATTTAACACTGTCAATCATTATTGGGAGTTATTTTTGTGTTTATGTTTATATTTAACACTGTCGATCATCATTGGGAGTTAATTTTGTGTTTATGTTTATATTTAACACTGTCGATCATCATTGGGAGTTATTTTTGTGTTTATGTTTATAATTAACACTGTCGATCATCATTGGGAGTTATTTTTGTGTTTATGTTTATATTTAACACTGTCGATCATCATTGGGAGTTATTTTTGTGTTTATGTTTTTATTTAACACTGTCTATCATCATTGGGAGTTATTTTTGTGTTTATGTTTTATTTAACACTGTCGATCATCATTGGGAGTTATTTTTGTGTTTATGTTTATATTTAACACTGTCGATCATTATTGGGAGTTATTTTTGTGTTTATGTTTATATTTAACACTGTCGATCATCATTGGGAGTTATTTTTGTGTTTATGTTTATATTTAACCCTGTCGATCATCATTGGGAGTTATTTTTGTGTTTATGTTTATATTTAACACTGTCGATCATTATTGGGAGTTATTTTTGTGTTTATGTTTATATTTAACACTGTCGATCATTATTGGGAGTTATTTTTGTGTTTATGTTTATATTTAACACTGTCTATCGTCATTGGGAGTTATTTTTGTGTTTATGTTTTTATTTAACACTGTCTATCGTCATTGGGAGTTATTTTTGTGTTTATGTTTTTATTTAACACTGTTGATCATCATTGGGAGTTATTTTTGTCGATCATCATTGGGAGTTATTTTTGTGTTTATGTTTATATTTAACACTGTCGATCATTATTGGGAGTTATTTTTGTGTTTATGTTTATATTTAGCACTGTCAATCATCATTGGGAGTTAATTTTGTGTTTATGTTTATATTTAACACTGTCTATCATCATTGGGAGTTATTTTTGTGTTTATGTTTATATTTAACACTGTCGATCATCATTGGGAGTTATTTTTGTGTTTATGTGTATATTTAACACTGCTGTGTTTACTGGAGATTTTTTATTGTTATTTGACAGATTTCAGCATGGTCAGTTGAATGTCCACAAGCTTAAGTCTACAATGTTATCACAGTTGTTATGGCCAGGTATGAACCAGATATGTCTGAATGGTAGATGTCATGATTTACTCTCATTATTTGAAGACTGCCTAGCATGTCAGATGGATGAACAGAGAAAGGTAAGATTTCAATCTTATGACATTTTTTTTAACTATCAAGGTTCTTGGTCCAAATTTCCAAATAGGTGAAGGAAACAGTGTCCTAAATGAACTTCTTCATTGACATGGAGAGTCTACTAGTATACATTATGACATAGAAAAATGAATAAAAAATTGCTCTGCAATCATTTGTCTTACATTTAAATTGGCCAATAGGTATTTAAACTGGCCTTGAAATTTGTAGTAGATGGTAGTCATGTATCTTTGGCTGTCATCATTGGAGATGAAACAATTAAGTGTTCATATTCCAAATGAAAGCTCCATATTTACAGCTAAAGCTAAAGCAATTATACTTGCTTTACAATGTTTCAAAATCACCTCATAACAATTTTATTATACATGTATGTTCTGACGTAGCATTTATAACTTATCTGTGATATTACTGGTTTTTATAAGTTATTATTTATTTATACATCAGTTTAATGCTTTAAATAGTATACTGTTATTATTTTAACATTTTCTAGCTGCAATAATGCTGATGCAGCTTTAAACAATAACTCACCCACTGACTCACTCACTTGAAACTTGTAAATGAATCCCAATAAATGTTTTTTAACATTGGGAATAGGTCTGTCAAATAGTCCCTCAAATTTAATAGAATGTATGAAGTCATAAAGTGTGACAAAACAGACAGATAACTTGTAGCTGATCAGAAAAAGAAACAATAAAATACCTGTAGTTTTATCTATTGTAGATTGAAGTAGCCAAGTTGTTACTGAGTTTGTTATGTATGGCAGTAGAATTATGTAGCTGCACAGAGTTTGGATCACAAGAAGTATCAGGTGTAAAACTTATACAGGGAGAAAAAGTGTCTCCATTCCTAGACCAGATTTCTAAAAAAATTTATGGTCAGTATTTATATCTACTGAATTTTCATGTTTATTACTTTGAACAAGGTTGTTAACACACACACACACACACACACACACACACACACACAGAGAGAAAGAGCTATCTGATTAACCTATTCAGGTTGTCAGAGTTATGAATCAGATATTGTTTCTATATAGTAAGCACTCTACAAGACTAATATGTATTAGCATTTGATTATGAATTAAATATATTTTATATATAATATTGTCAGTGTGTATAGGAATGAAAATTAATATAATCTCTTAACTTTAATTACAGCTAGTAAGTTAGATAGATTCATCCTGAGACAGGTTTTAGCAGGATTACAGCCATCTTGGATCTCTTTAGGAGTCTGCTGTTGTCTGTTGAATGAACAAGATGATTATTTAATACTAGAAGGCCTTCCTAGTGGAGCATTATCATTACCAGAAATTGTAAGCATCAAACATTGCTTCATGTTTTATAATTATCCTTGTTTAGTTAAGTTACAATAAATATATATTTTTATATTTATTTTATCAATAAGCACCCTCTGTAGTAGTCACAGGTGGCCTTCTCATTTTCAAATTCTTTAGTGTTGACTGCACACAAATTGTTGACAATATAAAATGTAAAATATTGTAGATTGTGTTACTGTAATTATTAAACCACCGTATACAATATTTTCAAAAGACACACTCTCTCTCTCTCTCTCTCTCTCTCTCTCTCTCTCTCTCTCTCTCTCTCTCTCACAAAACTTGTTAGGTATGCTGTGAAGATATTTTAGCTACGAATTACAGTCAAACCTGTCTATAAAGGCCATCCGTAGGAATCAACAAAAGTGGCCTTTATGGACAGGTGGCCTTTATATGCAAGTTCAAATAGTATGAATAAAGAGCAACTGGGATAGAATTTTATTGGCCTTTATAAGCAGGTGGCCCTTATAGAGAGGTGGCCTTTAAGGCAGGTTCGACTGTATATGTATGCAAGTTATAATATTGTAAAAGTATGATGAATGTGAATTACAAAAAAATGAATAATATTCACTGTCAAATTGGTCTCTTATTGTACATACTCTACTCTCAACATATTAACAGTAATAGATGTACTTATTTTAAAACATCAACAAATATATTTACTGGCAGGGGTATTAATTCACACTGTTTCTTGTAATTTAATTTTACAATATTTTTGGTTTTATTTGCAGGTATCAAAGTACTTTTTTTTGCTGCCAAAATTTTCTAATAATTCAAAATATTTTCCTGCTTACAAAAGTCCTCATGAGAAATGGTAAGTATTTAATTTAATGAATATTAACTTATAATGTATCAGAAACTAATGTTTACAGCTGTTGTTGGCTTCACATAAAAACACAATAGAAAATCCTGTTAAACATAATAAAAAAACTGTTATTCAATGACAGGGTCTTTAATATATAATATATACGTGTATATATATATATGTAAATATTATCATATCTGTAATTTTTTTTTTAAGTACAACATCCCAAATCGTGAAGGACGAGATCAATAATAATACCGAGAGGTCAGTCAGGAAAAGTGCAAGGCAGTCAATGGCAAATATTCTTAACAAAAGAAATATAAAAGGTAACTTCCCACATTTATTGATATCATTGCTCTTGCTTTACTTTCCTTTATCAAGATTTATGAAGTAATAAGCCAAAGGTAAAAATCTTGTATAGAAATCAGAGAAAAAAATTATATATAATATATTTGTTTTGCCATGCTTTGTTTATATTTGTGATGTTAATTTGTATTTTTGCCATAAATAATGCATGTACATGTAGTTATCTAAACTAAATTTAATCTTGCATTTTCACTGTGGAGTTGATATTCTGCTTAAAAATTTTATGTACATTCTTCAGTTAGAAACATACAGTTGTATATTATCCCTGGTAGTTTTGGCATAAGAGCACCTTTGTTAGTACATGTATTACATTTTATTCTTATTTATTTATTTCACAGTGAATTTATTTTAACAATCAGTTAGCATGTTAGTGTTAAAAATGAAAAAAAAAAGAAATAAATCATTATATTTATTAAATTAAATATTTTAGGTGAAACTCCACTTCATACAGCTTGTATAAAGAACAATGTTGTTCAGCTACAACAACTATTAAACATTCCAGGTTTGTTATATAATAATAATAAATTCAAAATGTTGATTAAATAGCAAAGGTTTTGCTGGTTTAGTATATCACCTGAAAAAAAAAGGTTTGACATCTAGATCTTAAGTCACGTGGTAAAGAACGGCTCCAAGAAAAACAGCATGTTAATTAGTGGTACATGTACTACATATGTATATTTATTATCTAGGAAAGATGGAAACTATACATAGACAGTTATTTTATCTTGCCATTAATGAATTTTCTTTTATTTTCACTACCAGAATGGCCATTTTAAAATTTATTAATTAACTGTCTTTAAAATTTTATTTAAATGAATAATGTCTATGTATAAACCAAAAACAGAATGGATAATGTTTTTGTATATATGTAAATTATTATAAACTTATAATGAAATGAAATTTAAAAATTATCAACTAGTGTATAGAACTTTTTCTTTTTTGTAGTTCATACATATAATTACAACAACATTTAATTAAAAAATTTGCAGAAATTAAAATTTTATTATTTTATTTTTTATTCAAAGGTGTTGACATAAACGTTAAAGATAATGCTGGATGGACACCATTACATGAGGCTTGTAACCATGGTAACTTACAGTGTGTCAAAGAATTAATAAATTTTGTTCCTGCCAAGAAAATAGATGATTATTTTTCAAAAGGCAAGTTTCGAACTTTTGCTCCTCTTAATGTTTCTGGGTTAATTATGTTAAATGTAATGTTGATGCTCTTTTAAAATTAAACCAAGAATTATTTCAAGCAATGCTTCTTTCTACTGTACATTAATCAACATCCAATGAAAAATAAAGAAATTAAACTTTCAAAATTTTTTGTAGTCCTTAAATTCGTGATGAAAATTGATGACTTAATTGTGTAAAATCCAAATTTCCTGCAAAAATTAATAAAGATAATTTTAAAATCTACATTAAGACTAAAATTCAATGTTTTCTATAAAAAAAAGAATTAACTAAGTATTACAAGTTTGACTGAAAAGTTGCTGGTCTCACAATGTTACAGGAACCAAGTTTGAATAAATAAAATTCTTATTTATATAATTATTAGGTGAAGTGAATAAAAGTAGAAAAGTAGACTTATTAGCAAGTACAGATGATGGCATTACACCGTTACATGATGCTGTTATGAATGACAGACAAGATGTATGTCAACTACTATTACAACATGGAGGTAATGTCACTGTCAGTAAAACATTGTCACTATAATAAACCTAGTAAAGACATACAGCATGGAGTAATGTAATGTCACTGTCAGTATAACATAGTCACTATAACAAACCCAGTGAAGACATACAACATGGAGGTAATGTAATGTCACTATCAGTATAACATAGTCACTATAACAAACCCAGTGAAGACATACAACATGGAGGTAATGTAATGTCACTATCAGTATAACAAAGTCACTATAACAAACCCAGTGAAGACATACAACATGGAGGTAATTTAATGTCACTATCAGTATAACATAGTCACTATAACAAACCCAGTAAAGACATACAACATGGAGATAATGTAATGTCACTGTCAATATAACATAGTCACTATAACAAACCCAGTGAAGACATACAACATGGAGGTAATGTAATGTCACTATCAGTATAACATAGTCACTATAACAAACCCAGTGAAGACATACAACATGGAGGTAATGTAATGTCACTATCAGTATAACATAGTCACTATAACAAACCCAGTAAAGACATACAACATGGAGTAATGTCACTGTCAGTATAACATTGTCACTATAACAAACCTAGAAAAGACATACAGCATGGAGGTAATGTAATGTCACTGTCAGTATAACATAGTCATTAAAATGAACACAGTGAAGACATACAACATGGAGGTAATGTAATGTCACTATCAGTATAACAAAGTCACTATAATAAACCCAGTAAAGACATACAACATGGAGTAATGTAATGTCACTGTCAATATAACATTGTCACTATTATAAACCTAGTGAAGACATACAACATGGAGTAATGTAATGTCACTGTCAGTATAACATAGTCACTATAACAAACCCAGTGAAGACATACAACATGGAGTAATGTAATGTCACTGTCAGTATAACATAATCACTATAATAAACCCAGTAAAGACATACAACATGGAGTAATGTTATGTCACTATCAGTATAACATAGTCACTATAACAAACCCAGTGAAGACATACAGCATGGAGGTAATGTAATGTCACTGTCAGTATAACAAAGTCACTATAACAAACCCAGTGAAGATATACAACATGGAGGTAATGTAATATCACTATTAGTATAACATAGTCACTATAACAAACCCAGAAAAGACATACAACATGAAGGTTATGTCACTGTCAGTATAACATAGTCATTAAAACGAACACAGTGAAGACATACAACATGAAGGTAATGTAGTGTCACTATCAGTATAACATAGTCACTATAACAAACCCAGAAAAGGCATACAACATGAAGGTAATGTCACTGTCAGTATAACATAGTCATTAAAACGAACACAGTGAAGACATACAACATGGAGATAATATAATGTCACTAGCAGTATAACATAGTCACTATAACAAACCCAGAAAAGACGTACAACATGAAGGTAATGTAATATCACTATCAGTATAACATAGTCATTATAACAAACACAGTGAAGACATACAACATGGAGATAATGTCACTGTCAGTATAACATAGTCATTATAACAAACACAGTGAAGACATGCAACATGGAGATAATGTAATGTCACTATCAGTACAACATAGTCACTATAACAAACCCAGTGAAGACATACAACATAAGGTAATGTAATGTCACTATCAGTATTACAAAGTCACTATAACAAACCCAGAAAAGACATACAACATGGAGATAATGTAATGTCACTATCAGTATAACATAGTCACTATAACAAACCCAATACAGGAATATTTGCACAACAAAATGCATGTAGCAGGTTCTACATTGGCAAATTCTTCCATTGAAAAACATTGATAGTAGTAAATAAGTAGCAAATAATATTTACACACTTGCTGCTTTTAAAAGCACAGTTGTGGCAGCCTCTTATTAAATTCAATTGTGGCAGCCTGTTGTAAAATTCAGTTGTGGTAGCCTGTTGTAAAATTTAGTTGTGGCAGCCTAATGTAAAATTCAGTTTTGTAAGCCTGTTGTTTTGTGGCAGTCTGTTGTAAAATTCTATTGTGTCAGCATATTGTAAAATTGAGATGTGGCAGCCTGTTGTGCAATGTATCTTGATTTGTATTCTTATGTTCATGTAAATTAAATATCAAAAATCAAAATGTCTTATTGAACAGAACCTTAATTACTCTTTAACTGATATTCTGGGTGACAAAATCATAATGATTACAGTATATATAATGATTTATTATGACCTTAGTTGATTTATGTAAAACCTAAGTTTGATTTATTTTTCTATAACTAAGTATGTTTATCTTGTAGCTATGAATTGGCGACACCCGAGTCCTCAAATCAAATTTTTTTTGTTTTATCCTTTCAGGTTCCAAATTACTGGAGAGTAAAACTATTGATAATTTAACACCAATGGATCTGGCTTATACAGATTCTATGAGATCATTACTTGGATCCTATGAGTCTGATAATGTTTACAGATTTTCATCATCACAAGGTAAGTATTACCTGTAGTAATTACACCTATTAGTGTGTGGAAGGTTTAAAATTTGATTTGTTCATTTTCCAAGATATTAATCACACAATTAAGTCATACAATAATTCTAGTTTTGAGAGTTTTTGGTTTTTTAGAGTTAGTTGAGTTTTTAAAAAGAGGTTAAAGATGGTAAAGTTACTACCAGTATCTTGTTTGGCAAAATGTCCCAGGTTGTTTATCACTCTCACAATTTAACTAACCATGTTAAAATTTGCATTATCAGATATAAGATGAGCCTGGTAGAGATTTATATCACATATATGTGTAGACACATGGTGTATGTAATGTATGGACAAATGATACATGTATAGGCACATAGTGTATGTAATGTATAGGCAGATAGTGTTTTTAGGCACATGTGTGTATATACAAATGTATGTGTAATCACATAGTGTATGTTTAGGTACATGTATAGATACATGATGTATGTGTAATCACATAATGTATGTGCCACATAAATGTATAGACACATGGTGTATGTGTAATCACATAACATATGTGGCACATAAATGTATAGACACATGGTATATGTGTAATCATATTTAAATATTTTATAATCTTTTTTGTTTTAGAAAGCGGAAGTCAAAGTTCTCAGGAAACAACATGTCCAAGTGATTTCCGATACCAGCAGATTGTAGGATTAGGAAATTCTCAACAATTTATTGACAAAGAAGAGTGTAGAATATACATATACATTGCCACACAACTTGTCAGTTCATATTTACATACCACAAATATCCAGGCTGTAGCTCACAAACTTCAAAATTCACAGAACAAATTACAGCATAATGTGTGCATGAAACATCATAGTTCAAAGAATGTGTTGAGCATTTCAGATGAGAAATCAAAGTCAAAAACAGTTTTGAGTAACAGTAATGAATCTGGGATAGAAATATGTGAGAACAGTGAATCTTTGACATTATCAGTTAGTGAATTTGAGGATAGTAAAATAGACCTGAAAATTCTTAAAAAGTGGCCTAAATATGTTCAGAGGTTTGAAAATCATCTCTTAAGAATAACACACCCAAAAGATCATAATGTTATCCGATCCGATTTGTTATTTATACGTTGTGTAGCAGGATAAATGAAGTAACAATAGATAATGTAAAGATTGTTCAATTCTTTTAACATTACTCTAGAACAGAAATTGACCCTAATCACCAGTAAAGATAGTCTTTAAAAAAGCAAAAATAAATTTTGTTATTTTTTAACAAGAAAAGCATTATGTATTTACTCTTTTAAAAAGCCAGACTTTCCTCCTCCATTTAGATTTTTAACATTGGTATTCATAAGTTAAGAGTTTCTGATGGCATAAAACAACTTGAAGATGAATTGTATAACTGCTGGTATATCCTCATTGATGTGAATAGATAAACAACATCTGAACCAAAGTCTCATCATGATCAATGTCGGTATTGTCTGTTGTGTGTCATCTGCAGTGTTTGCAGTTAACCTTCCTTACTTATTCATAGGCCTGTTCAACATTTATGCTGTCCAATTTGCTCATGAACAATTTGTGTGTCTATTAAACGAAATGAGTAATAACAAGTCATCATATTCATCCAGATGCTTTATCAGTAATCTCCCTTAGATCTGAACATGGACACTGAGCAGAAAACAAAGGCTAAAATGTAAATTAAACCAGGCATCTATATACATGTTTGGATTAATTTTATTATTCAAACCCCTTTAAAGAAATGCCATACATTTGCACTATAAATCTACATGTATAAGTAGAAATGCATGTTGGTTTGTTAAAACATCTCTTTAAAACATTGTCTAAGGAAAGCCATCTTGATAGCCAGCCGCCACTTGCATGAACAGTCATTGTTCCCAAAGGGAAAGCATAAGTACACACTGTTTAACAAGCATTAGTATTGGTTATTCTATAATAATGAATCTTTTCACTGGTATTCTGTATAAAATTTGTAAATTTTTACCTTCATTGAAACCTCTTGCATGACTTAAATGTAGAGTTTCTGCTTCAACAGCAGAGGGTCATCAGTTCTATTCCTGGCCAGGTCATAAATAAGACTAAAATTTTTGATATGCTTCTTCACCTTGCACTCAGCAATAGGACATACAAAGACTGAATAAGTTGATGTCGGAATAATTTCACTGGAGGAGTCTGTGGAATATGGACACTGTGCCCTGAGCACACATAAGTACAAGATAAATTTTAAAAAACAAACTTGCACATCTCAGGCATACACAAATATTTTTAGATATATCCTTAAAGATAAATAAACTTGCTGATAGCAAAACAATTGCTGATGTGACACTTAACAATATTTCAATTGTCGCAGTTAGCTTGGTGAAACAAGACATCTTTTTATGAATGGAAAGGTATAGAGGCTTGATACATTATGTACATCATCAGTATTTTTGATCGATTGATTTAATTGTATTACGTCCAAGTCAAAATTATTTCACTTCTTTTGATACTTCACAGCTGGGGGGGGGGGGGGGGGGTCCTTAGCATGCAATGCCTGCCATGATATCAATTTTTTAAGGTCTCCTCCAAAGGACCTGGCGACTCTCATTTCTAAATGCAAGGTGCTTGGCGAAAGCAGTCACTACCAATTTTCAAGTCTTAATCAGACTTAACAAAAGTTTGGAGTCAACAGTAAAACTGTTAATTAGTTCTTTGTTTCACATTTATAAGCACCATTTTGACACACAAAAATAGCTTTAAATTGTAATTGCAATTAAACTGAAAGTAAATATGTTTAAATCATTAGTTGTTTAGGTTATTATACTTCAAAACCTAGCTTTTGGCCTAAATGTAGAATGTTCAACAGAAACAATCTGCAGCTGGCAACACATCCAACTGGCCAAGTTAAAGTCAAAATAAACTTAAGGCGAAACATATCTGTTAAAATTGACAATTGAAAATAACCCCCTCCCCCTCCTCAAACACACACACACACAAACACAATAAAATGCTAAGAACACGCAAACATCTTTTATTGCAAGAAACATGCATACCAAGTTTGGTATCAGTGGAACTCGCCAGTGTACCACGTGATCAATATCACTTAACGTTTGTGCGGAATGAAATGGATAACGTTTACATCAAATATTCCCCGAAAAAATGTCATTGTTACAGAAAATGTCACTTAATGTCATTCTATTGCCAATAGAAATAATTGTCCCACACAAACGCTATGAGGTATCACGTGGTGCTCTGGGGAATTCCATTGAACTTAAGATGACAAAGTTATGCTCCGGACAAGCAGTTAGAGAACTGTGCAAAAATTTCAAACAAAACTTTATATGAAGGGCAATAACTCTCATAAACGACCATATGCAAAAACCTGCAATGTATGTGTATAAATATTAAAAGATGTTTATCATTGTTACAGTAATATTTTTAAATTTATTTTTTTTAGCCAAAACTACTTGTATTTTTTTTAATGTAGATAACTACCCTTAAGGTACCCTATTATAAGTACACTCGACTTTTTCTATAGACCAGGTGTTCTTTTTGTTTAACCATTTGATACTGGCAGATTTTCTTATATAATCATTCGTAACTGACCATGAGTAGCTACCAAATCATGTTTTTATCATTAATTTGTAAAAGTGTTTTTATCATTAATTTGTAAAAGTGTGTGTATGCATGTGTGATGGATGATAGATTTGGGTATAAATACAGGTGTGAAAGTTGTTTTTGAAAGAGTATGATTTCTTGAGATGGTCAGTAATATTGTCAGAAATTTTGAAGTGAAAGCAAGATACAGTAGTGTGAGTACTTATGATTTTTTTTTTTAAATCTTAAATTGAAAATGCAAATCTTATAATTAAAGCACTTGATTTTTTTTAAAAAGGAATATTAGAAATGTAAATCTGCAAATTCTGCATTTGGTGCTATTCTGAGTATGTTGGTGAAATAATTGAGATTTATTACATATATACATTATTCGAGAAAAAAAAATTAAGCATTTTGAGTTATGAGGTCAAGTTAAAATTATTGAGGGGTCAGTTATATTTATAGAGAAAATTTATTGAGCACCATATAAGGCACCTTTTGTTTTATTTGGAAATTTAAAAATTATTTATATAGGGAAATTAAATTATTTATATATAGAAATTTAAAAATTATTTATAGATCTTGGGTTTCTTACAAAATTGTTTTGTTTCTATTAATTTTAGTTTGGCCTGAAAGTGTATACAGAGACATAAGCATGTATTAAACCACATTTTTGTAAAATGTGCCAAGTATATTTAATGAAGAAATTAATTATATTCACGTGGGGGAATATAAATTAAATCTGTGTAACAGATAGAAACAGTGATAGTGTGTGGAAATGTTAATTTATAAAAGATTTGTTTTATTATTTTATGAACTTTAAATTTTGGATAGACTTCATTATAATCAGATTGGAGAATTTATATTGATGATTATTACAGAGATTGATGTCTAAGAGAACTAATTATAGTTGGACTAGTTGTAAATTTGTTTATGAATAATGATGACACTGAAAAATAAATAATTGAGAATATAAAAATTATTGTTATGTCGGTTTTTTTTTTAATTATTATTATTAATG
The DNA here is from genome assembly GCA_029721355.1 of Tegillarca granosa. Lineage (NCBI taxonomy): Eukaryota > Metazoa > Mollusca > Bivalvia > Arcoida > Arcidae > Tegillarca > Tegillarca granosa. The sequence goes on along the minus strand of JARBDR010000511.1, from coordinate 130,633 downwards.
GTTATCAATTTCCGAGCCATTGGTAACAATCATGTCAAAATTTAGTGAAGATTACTCAAAAAGTGAAGGAGTTTTGCCAATTACAAGCAAAAATAATATAAGGGAAATAACTCTTACATTTCCCACTGTAGAGTTATGGGTTCTTTAACTCTGTCATTGCAAGACACATACGTACCAAGTTTGGTATCAATTGAACTGAAGGTGACAAAGTCATCCTATGGACAAGCAATTAGAGAAATGGGCAAAAGTCATCTTTGAGAGCATGACAATAATAAACTCTCTAAAGTAACCTATCACAGTCAATTCCATACCAAAAGTACAAAAGACACAGCATTTTATATTAAATACTAATATTTATTAAATTCATTTTTTCTTTTTCAATAAATGACTGTATTTCTTTCTGTCAAAGTCATCCCCAATATCTACAATTTTTTCTCTCTTAACTTTTGGTTTTCGTTTCTGAAGTCTAAGAGCTCTTTCTTCAGGTGAGAGGGTAGCGATATCCAAAGGTAACTACAAAATAATAATAAAATAATGTTACAATTTTTACCAAAACATGACATTTTTTTATAATATGAAACCCATTCTAATTTTATACATATGTCATGCTGTTTCTACCCATGCCAACAACGATGGAGGAAGCAGGTCTTGTAGTCTATTTATCTCCATCCATTAGTTTGTCACAGCTCAGGTGAGCTAACAAGAGGATTTTGAACTGTGAGATATCAGAACAAGAGAGGGGTCCACTCAACATTTGGTTTGGCCCAGCTGTACTAGAAGAGCAGATTTTAAAAGGTTTTGCTTACAGTAACACCCTTTTAGCATATTCTGCTAAAACTAGGTCAACAATTTTTTTTAAAAAAAAAACCTGTTACATTTGTTAAATGGCTATATATCTACTTTATACAATCAAATTTAAACCCAATTGGTCCACAAAAAAAATTATATGGCAATTTATAGGTTTTTTCTATTTATAGTTATGACAACTCATCAATTTCAGATAGCCATGCCAGGTAAAACTAGATTGATGATCCAAAGGATAACTAATACCCCACCACCCTCTCAGGAAACCACCTGCAGATATATACAGGTACATACATAAATTGTAATAATAAAAATTAGCTTTTTTTTTCTGCTATTCTGAAGTTTTACCCATTTCCAGACAATAACACAAAATTCATGGGTAAAAGGAACCTATCTTACTTGACCATAAGCATTGTGTATAAATATGAAGTCAATTTGCAGACTGGGTAAAACTTCAAAACAGAAAAAGGGGAAAAACCAGAACGATAAATGGGAAATCTTAAAAAATTGTAAGGAAAATCCTTTCATGACCATAAGCTTTCTATATCAATATGAAATCAACTGTCAGACTGGATCTGGAGTTATCATCAGGAAATGGGTAAAACAAAATAACAGAAAAAGGGGCATAACTCTTGAATGATAAATGGGAAATTTTCCAAAATCGAAAGGAATCTTTCTTTTCTAATCATTAGCACTGCAAATAAATATGAAATCATTTGGTTGAAGACTTTTTGAGTTAACATCCAGAAACCAAATATTTAGGAATGAAGGACAGACATCGGGATCACTATATATCAAACTTAAGCTAAATCAGTCCATAATTAAATCTGTAATGGCTATTTTTTTTTTTCTTCCATTCATTGCAGATAATCTTTAATTTTACCAACTTGGTTCTAATAATCCTGTGGGTTTCAGATGTTAAGAATAATACCTTGCTTTTATAAACCATTGGGAAATATGAAGACCATATAACATTGTTATAAATACTGGAAACATCTTTTACAGGAAAGCACAATCTCCACCACGAGGTTTTTATCATGGAAACAACTACCCATGTATAATATGTATAAGAACACATAAATTTATAGGAAGTATATATTTGCATTTTGAGATAAACTGTAAGAAATTCTGAAATATTTATGGCCTTGTTAATCTGAAATAACTTTATATTACATCAATCAAAAAGTTAAAAACAATTATGAACATTCACTCACAACCTGAAACACTGCAACAAATAACATTAAACAAACAAATCTTCAATCACAAAAACCAATCAAGTTAACCATTTCTACCAAGAACAAAAACAATCATCTAAAAATTTATACAAAGGTCCATATCTTCTAAAATATACATTCCAACAGAATTGATAATTTTCCTAATTATTTTCGTTAAATTCTGAACAGGAAATACAGAGATCAGTAAGGACATTAATCATTTAATAAACTCAAAGCATCGGCCAAAGCCAAAAGAACCAAAGCATGTCAAAAAATAAATAAATAAAATAAATAATAATAATAATTATAAAACTATTACCTATAGTTTTTTTTACTTGTCTACTTAACCTGATGAGTATATTTTGAACTGGGAAAAGTAGTAATGCTCAAAGCACTCCTCACTGTGTCAAGCTGAATTTTAGTAACTAATGCTAAATTAATTTTCTTTCTAGCTTTGCACAGTGGTGAGTAATCTAAAATAATTCTGAGCCCTGGATACTGAGATAGACAGACAGGGTAATTTCAAATAGCAAATAATTTTTGTTTATTGGGGTATAACAATAATAATAATCACCTTGATTATTTGTCTTGGTTCCTTGTATCTGATGTTAATTGTGGCACCATTAGGAAGAACTAACATTGTTGGGTATGTTCTCTTGAAGTAAACTCTGTTGATCTGAGCAATTCCAGTTCTATTAGAGTTGTACCTTACAAAACACTTGCATGTTTCTACTATGTGTTTCTTAAGCAGTGACCCCAAATCTGTAAAATAAAGACACGGTTTCTAATACATGTACTTTCATTACTACCTGTATATATAATTAATCACTGGAGAAGATATATATATATATATATATATATATATATATATATATATATATATATATATCCCTACTTATAACAATATAACATCTATATAACTCTCAGGGGAGCTCAGTCAGTGAATTCTTGCCCGACTTCAAGACTTCAAATCTCAGAAATGGAAAACAGGTTGGTGTTGATGGTTTTTATTTAAACTCACAAAGGACAATTCAGCTACTGTATGTTTACTTATCCCTGTAAGTATTTCATATACTTGAACTACATCATTTTGTTTCTGTACTCAGAGAATTTTAGAGACTATTTGGTTGTTCTATATTCTGAGTATAATTACACTAGACTTATACAATAAGAGGAAAATGTCTCTATATAGAAATGTAAATAAGAATTTGATCAATCCAATGTTTAAATTTGATAAACGGTAGCTACTGCAGAGCAAATACACTAACATGCTAATACCAGTAACATCACCAAGGAACTGTGTAGCATTTGTAATTGTTATACTACTAGGGAGAAAAAATATCACCATAATTAACTGCAAGTGTCTCTGTCAATTTAGTTATAAAACACGTGGCTTTTAACTCGAACTTTATAAATTGGGAAACAAATGAGACTAACTGCTTACCTCACAGGGGCTTGTATTTATTGATAATTCCCCTTTTCTGACAAATACCCTCTTTTTGGCCAAAACCCTGGAAGAAATATCAATAAATACAAGCCCCTGTGCTTACCTCTGAACATTCGACCAAGTTTTTAACATCCATACTCTAGAGCTAGGAAGTGAATGAATTCAGATCGACTATATAATAAAAATATTACCTATTTACTGTTGCCATTCTTAATGGAAGTTATTCTAGACAAGGAGTTTGGAAGATGCAGACTTGTTAGACAATAAATTCATCTCGAACTTAAATCATGCCGGTTTGTTGATATGTGCCCGTTTATGTCAACGAGGTCAAGGTGAATTCTAGAGTCCTGAATATAAAATCGTGTCTTAGAAGAAATCTGTGAATCGTTATTCAATATTTTCTTCACTTTATTATTTGAAACGAAATTTATAGCATAAACAATTACAAAACTCTATTTGGGTTTGAGTCGCTTATAACATTGCAATGGATTTTATCACATGACACTGATCATGTGGCTGTTACAATACAATAAAATGATAAGTAATGAAAATTGCCATTTTTAAGCAGGAAATGGAATGTTTAAGGATCATACTACTGTATACAATTTTAAGTAAGTAGAAAAGGTATCAAAATAAAAATAAGAAATGATTAACACGACTTTAGAGGTATAAATCTCGTTTACTGGTATCATAACGTTATATTGTTGCAGCTGATGAACAGAATAATGATTTATAATATTTGTTGAAACTTCATAGAGTGCATAAATAGAATGATAAATTAATAACTATTAACGGTGTCTCAAAGGAATAGCGTCCTCCTTGAGAGAGGTTCGAACCCCTGCCGGGTCATGCATTATAAGTCTTTTGAGAAATTTGTCGGAAAAATTGGCATTCGGATGATAATGTATCGACTGGTGCCAGGATAATGGACTGGGGGAGTGGTATGCCTGGTGCCAGGATAATGGACTGGGGGAGTGGTATGCTTGACTGTGGTATACTGACTGGGCGAGCTAGCACCTTGCCAGAAAGTCACCCTGAGTGCATGCTAAAAAAAAACTGTAGACACACATCACATACATTAACTTGTTCTTAGAATAATCTATAGAGATTTATAACCTTGTTCTCATTGCTAATAGCTGAAAAATCACTGATGTGATGGTAAACAACAATACATCCAGGTTGTCTCGCCCTAAGATCAGTTTATATCATACGTGTTTTGCCCTGATTCCAGTTCATACATTGCCTCTTGCTACTAATAGATCACAGTGCCTCTCACTGCTAATGGATCACAGTACCTCTCACTGCTAATGGATCACAGTGCCTCACTGCAAATGGATCACAGTGCCTCTCACTGCTAATGGATCACAGTGCCTCTCACTGCTAATGGATCACAGTGCCTCTTACTGCTAATGAATCACAGTGCCTCTCACTGCTAATGGATCACAGTGCCTCTCACTGCTAGTGGATCACAGTACCTCTCACTGCTAATGGATCACAGTACCTCTCACTGCTAATGGATCACAGTGCCTCTCGCTGCTAATGGATCACAGTGCCTGTCACTGCTAATGGATCACAGTGCCTCTCACTGCTAATGGATCAGAGTGCCTCTCACTGCTAATGGATCACAGTGCCTCTCACTGCTAATGGATCACAGTGCCTCTCACTGCTAGTGGATCACAGTACCTCTTGCTGCTTAAGTTTGATTCCCACTTGGTCAGATAGGGAAGTTTATCAGTTTCATTATATGTGGTTTTCTCTGGGCCTTTAAATTTTACTCCACCATCCCAGAAATGATTGTCATGATATAAGTGAAAGAACTCTATTTCTCCAATCTGTTGAGATTTTTCTGATTGGGTTATAGATGTTGCAGCTCAGAGTGGGTATAATGACACACTTAATGTAATAACAAAGGAACTGACATTCAGCTGATACTTTGTAATATTTATTGTTGTTTTCTGTTTTAATTATTTGTAGATTTTAGTAGAATACAGTGTGTCACATTACATTTTTCTGAATCGGACATTGATTTGGTAATTGGCAAATCTACAACCGTTAAACTTATTCCAAGGTAATAATATTGATATATCCACCTCTTATAACAAGATATAGTTGGTATTATTTAAAATTGCAGAATATTGCAACTGGTCCTTCCATATCAATTGTTTCTATTTTAAAAAGTAAAAGAATTTACAAATATCACACATCTAACAGAAAAATGGCATGTATCTGCTCTCTTAACCGGCCTTATTTACAAACTTAGAGATGTAATTAAATAATAAATCTATTTCTATTGTAAAGTTATCAAAAGTTAAGTTCAGTTGATATATACATTCCAAGTTACATGTAATATCCTCATTATGTCAGTAGCCAGAAATATTGTGTTTAGTTTAAGCTCACCTGACTGAAAATCTGTCAATAGCACAGTGTGTGTGTGTGTGTGTGTGTGTGTGTGTGTGTGTGTGTGTGTGTGTGTGTGTGTGTGTGTGTGTGTGTTTCTCATGTACTTTTCATTTCTACTGGGCAGATTTTGATGAAATTTAATCTGAAGCATTTTAGGTTAATGCTATTCAAGATTTTTCTTGGTAATGCCATGATAGCCAAAAGTTGTTTTAAAACCTTTGAAAATATTATATGATTTTAAGGTTTTCTAAGTTTATACTAACAATGACATTGTAAGACATTGATTGTGTTACAGATATTTTTCTAATAATTTGATTATTTATGAGATGGAGAAAGCAACATTTTCCACTTATGAATATGATTGTTTTTATATAACTTTTCTTGTTTATTTTCTACTGACAAAAGAAAGAAAGAAAGAAAAGAAAAAAAAATGAAGGAACAGGATTTATTTTGGGACAGTTATTCAGTCATCTAATAAACTGAGTTATCGTTCCTTTCTGAGTTTCACTGTATATTCTTACATTTTAGTGCTCCACTAAATCAAAGTGCTACTGTGGCCTTTACCTACCAAATCGGTAGTGATATACTGAGTAAAGAAGAACATCACTTGATACAGCCTCTAGACAGTGTTGTAATACCCGCCAGAGATGTCAAAGGAGTTGATGTCAAAATTACTGCACAAAATGCTGGCAAGATCATTCTAGGTGTTAATTCATCTTCAGAAGAACTTCAACAGTGAGTAACAAGTTTGGCAACATAAATTATACATATTTTAAAGTTATAAATGTATTTACTGGTGAAGTGAGTATTGAGTAAAATGTTAGTGATTTTCAGCTTTTCTAGAAAAATAGTATTTTGACTCCCATCAATGCAATTTAAAGAGTCAAAAGTAGAGGGGATCATCTCAATCATGTCAATACAATGTAATGTGAGGGCTTTTTCCCATTTGTATATGGATACATTGCACAGTATGTACATGTGTATTTGTCTTCATTTGAATGTATGCACTGTTATTTATATATAATGATTCATTTTTGTTTTCACAAATGAAATATTTAGAGAGGTTTGATTTTATGATAATTAACTTATCCATTTCATTTCAATTTTTAGGTTGGACAAAACTTTTATAAAAATCTCCATTATACATAACTCAGCTTTAATAATCATTAATGCTGTCATTGGCTGGATATATTTTGTTGCATGGTCAGTCTCGTTTTATCCTCAGGTATATGAAAATTGGAAAAGGAAAAGGTAAGATACATGTAGAAATTTTTTTCTTTAAAAACTTTGCAGAAATTCTGTAGTAATGGTGGTAATCTGTATTTTGTTTGGATTACTATTTGTTCTCTTAAACTGCCCACTGATATCACTGAATTTTGATAAAAATTGGTGAAACTGTAGTCAACATACATGTGATAATGTTCATACTACCAGCCAGTTCTGATTCAATAACTTTTTCGGAGTTATTACCCTTTAAAGTATTATATTCACATCAAATTTTGGTTTTCAGACTAGTTTTCTCTAGCTGATCTTCAGATTTGGATAAAACTTGGTAGAAATATTCAGTATGAGGTGATAATTGACCTGTTTTAGTTTACTGATTATTGATATAATAATCTTTAAATTTTAAATTTACATAAAATTTTGGTGTGGAGCAGGTTTTAACTGCTCTTTAGATTTTTATAAAACTTAGTGGAAGTGATCAACATGTGATTAGTGGAAGTGATCAACATGTGATTAGTGGAAGTGATCAACATGTGAACATAACTAGCCTGTAGATTTTTATAAAACTTAGTGGAAGTGATCAACATGTGATTAGTGGAAGTGATCAACATGTGATTTAATAGTGGAAGTGATCAACATGTGATTAGTGGAAGTGATCAACATGTGAACATAACTAGCCTGTAGATTTTTATAAAACATAGTGGAAGTGATCAACATGTGATTAGTGGAAGTGATCAACATGTGAACATAACTAGCCTGTAGATTTTTATAAAACATAGTGGAAGTGATCAACATTTGATTAGTGGAAGTGATCAACATGTGATTTAATAGTGGAAGTGATCAACATGTGATTAGTGGAAGTGATCAACATTTGATTAGTGGAAGTGATCAACATGTGAACATAACTAGCCTGTAGATTTTTATAAAACATAGTGGAAGTGATCAACATGTGATTAGTGGAAGTGATCAACATGTGAACATAACTAGCCTGTAGATTTTTATAAAACATAGTGGAAGTGATCAACATGTGAACATAACTAGCCTGTAGATTTTTATAAAACATAGTGGAAGTGATCAACATTTGATTAGTGGAAGTGATCAACATGTGAACATAACTAGCCTGTAGATTTTTATAAAACATAGTGGAAGTGATCAACATGTGATTAGTGGAAGTGATCAACATGTGAACATAACTAGCCTGTAGATTTTTATAAAACTTAGTGGAAGTGATCAACATGTGAATTATAACTAGCCTGTTCATTTTCATTGTGTAGTCCATTTAAAGATTAAAATTAATACATGTATCTGAAAGATTTTCAACAAATGTCTGTCAAATGATCCTTTGTATCCTGATCACAAGTGGTGCACAATTTTTCAGACAATGTTAATGTCTAAAACTAAAGATTTTGAGGTTTGTTAAACAAGCTTTAGGTTTTAATGTTGACAACAAATGAGAAATTGGTAAAACCACTTTCAAAGGTTTGATCAATGAGTGCTAATGCCAGAGAATTTTTACTGAAAAGTGCATCCAAACAAACAATTTTTAACTCATTTTTTCATAAAAAAATCTGAAAGAATTTCTCTGTTAGTATTATTAAAGACTTAAAAAATAAATTTGGGTTGGTGTTTTGAGTGTGCATTCTTTAATTTCATTTTCTGTTTCAGTGTTGTTGGACTAAATTTTGACTTCCTGGCTTATAACATCACTGGCTTTATTGCTTATGGATTCTTCAATGTTGGACTTTACTGGGTGCCTAGTGTTGAGGTATATTTATATAATTTTATAGTTATTCTTGGCCTAAAAGCCACTTTTAACCAACTGGTAAATTTTGAATTAAAAAATAAATCCTTAGACTGTTGTGTGTATATTTTTGTAACAAGTTTTATATGATTTCTTTCAGGATGATTAGCAAAAATGTTATACAGGAAACATTTTGATGATCCATGAGACCAAACAGAGCCAATGAAAAATTTTTTGGTTTAAGAACAAAATCTGAAATATTGCCCTTGATTTGAGATTTTTATTTCTCCCCGTTTTATAAACCAGTAATATCAAAATTAATACTGATACTTTAACCAAAGTCAGTATGATGAATAGTAACAAATTATCTTCTACAGTATGATGAATAGTAACAAATTATCTTCTACAGTATGATGAATAGTAACAAATTATCTTCTACAGTATGACGAATAGTAACAAATTATCTTCTACAGTATGATGAATAGTAACAAATTATCTTCTAGTTGAATTATGACCATTTGACTAATGGGATTAACCTACATGACACCAGAACATTCAACGTGTGCTGTATTATACCGAACATAGTGCTGTATGACACTTGACAATGTGCTTTTTTAAACTTATTCAGTGCTACAAGACACTAGACATTGTGCTACAAAACACAAAGTAATATGCTATATAACACAACAATGTACTACATGACACATAGCAATGTGCTAAATGACACAAAGTAATTTGCTATATAACACACAAAAATGTGCTACATGAACATGGCAATGTGCTAAATGACACAAAGTAATGTGCTTCATGACACATAGCAATGTGCTACATGACACATGGCATTTTGTGCTACATTACACAAAAATACAGTTGAAATAATACAGGACACTTTGATCCATATTCTGTGCTTCTTTGACTTGGTCAATTTTTTTTAAAAGATCTAAAATATCTTACTTAAAGGTGTAAAGTTTTGCAAAAATGAAAGCAAGACTGGCTAAGTTACCTTTGAAAAGTGTAAAATTTTGGGAGGTTAAGCACTGCTTTTATGACACACAGTTGCTTGTGTTATCTGATTTACTCATATATTTCAGCAAGAATATCTGGATAATCATCCCCGAGGTATAAACCCAGTACAGTTAAATGATGTCATATTTACATTACATGCAGTATTTGTCACACTATTGACAATCTTCCAGTGTTTTATATATGAGGTAAGAACATTTTACATGTATATATTGTCACACTACAGACAGTATTTGTCACACTATTAACACAGTGTTTTAAATATGAGGTAAGAACATTTTACATGTATTGTCTCACTACAGACAGTATTTGTTACACTATTAACACAGTGTTTTAAATATGAGGTAAGAACATTTTACATGTAATGTCTTACTACAGACAGTATTTGTCACACTATTGACAATCTTCAGTGTTTTATATATGAGGTAAAAAAATTTTACATGTTTTGTCTCACTAGAGACAGTATTTGTCACACTATTGACAATCTTCCAGTGTTTTATATATGAGGTAAGAACATTTTACATGTATATATTGTCACACTACAGACAGTATTTGTCACACTATTAACACAGTGTTTTATATATGAGGTAAGAACATTTTACATGTATTGTCCCACTACAGACAGTATTTGTCACACTATTGACGATCTTCCAGTGTTTTATATATGAGGTAAGAACATTTTACATGTATTGTCTCACTACAGACAGTATTTGTCACACTATTGACACAGTGTTTTATATATGAGGTAAGAACATTTTACCTGTATATATTGTCACACTACAGACAGTATTTGTCACAGTATTGACAGTGTTTTATATATGAGGTAAGAACATTTTACATGTATTGTCACACTACAGACAGTATTTGTCACACTATTGACACAGTGTTTTATACATGAGGTAAGAACATTTTACCTGTATTGTCTCACTACAGACAGTATTTGTCACACTATTGACACAGTGTTTTATACATGAGGTAAGAACATTTTACATGTATTGTCTCACTACAGACAGTATTTATCACACTATTGACACAGTGTTTTATCTATGAGGTAAGAACATTTTACCTGTATTGTCACATTACAGACAGTATTTGTCACACTATTGACAGTGTTTTATATATGAGGTCAGAACATTTTACATGTATTGTCACACTACAGACAGTATTTGTCACACTATTGACAAAGTGTTTTAAATATGAGGTAAGAACATTTTACCTGTATTGTCACACTACAGACAGTATTTGTCACACTATTGACAGTGTTTTATATATGAGGTCAGAAAATTTTACATGTATTGTCACACTACAGACAGTATTTGTCACACTATTGACACAGTGTTTTATATATGAGGTTAGAACATTTTACATGTATTGTCTCACTACAGACAGTATTTGTCACACTATTGACACAGTGTTTTATATATGAGGTAAGAACATTTTACATGTATTGTCTCACTACAGACAATATTTATCACACTATTGACACATTGTTAATATATGAGGTAAGAACATTTTACCTGCATTGTCTCACTACAGACAGTATTTATCACACTATTGACAATTTTCCATTGTTTTATATATGAGGTAAGAACATTTTACCTGTATTGTCTCACTACAGACAGTATTTGTCACACTATTGACAGTGTTTTATATATGAGGTAAGAACATTTTACCTGTATTGTCTTATTATAGGAAGTATTTATCACACTATTGACACAGTGTTTTAAATATGAGGTAAGAACGTTTTACCTGTATTGACTCACTTCAGGAAGTATTTATCACACTATTAACACAGTGTTTTATATATGAGGTAAGAACATTTTACATGTATTGTCTCACTGCAGACAGTATTTGTCACGCTATTGACAATCTTCCATTGTTTTATATATGAGGTAAGAACATTTTACATGTATTGTGTCTCACTACAGACAGTATTTGTCACACTATTGACACAGTGTTTTATATATGAGTTAAGAACATTTTACCTGTATTGTCTCACTACAGAGAGTATTTATCACACTATTGACCCATTGTTTTATATATGAGGTCAGAACATTTTACCTGTATTGTCTCACTACAGGAAGTATTTATCACACTATTGACACAGTGTTTTATATATGAGGTAAGAACATTTTACCTGTATTGTCTCACTACAGACAGTATTTATCACACTATTGACACATTGTTTTATATATGAGGTAAGAACATTTTACATGTATTGTCTCACTACAGACAGTATTTATCACACTATTGACAATCTTCCAGTGTTCATTATATATGAGGTAAGAACATTTTACCTGTATTGTCTCACTACAGACAGTATTTGTCACACTATTGACACAGTGTTTTATATATGAGGTAAAAGCATTTTACCTGTATATATTGTCACACTACAGACAGTATTTGTCACAGTATTGACAGTGTTTTATATATGAGGTAAGAACATTTTACATGTATTGTCACACTACAGAAAGTATTTGTCACACTATTGACACAGTGTTTTATACATGAGGTAAGAACATTTTACCTGTATTGTCACACTACAGACAGTATTTGTCACACTATTGACAGTGTTTTATATATGAGGTCAGAACATTTTACATGTATTGTCACACTACAGACAGTATTTATCACACTATTGACACAGTGTTTTATACATGAGGTAAGAACATTTTACCTGTATTGTCTCACTACAGACAGTATTTGTCACACTATTGACAGTGTTTTATATATGAGGTCAGAACATTTTACCTGTATTGTCTCACTACAGACAGTATTTATCACACTATTGACACAGTGTTTTATACATGAGGTAAGAACATTTTACCTGTATTGTCACACTACAGACAGTATTTGTCACACTATTGACACATTGTTTTATATATGAGGTAAGAACATTTTACATGTATTGTCTCACTACAGACAGTATTTATAACACTATTGACAATCTTCCAGTGTTCATTATATATGAGGTAAGAACATTTTACCTGTATTGTCTCACTACAGACAGTATTTGTCACACTATTGACACAGTGTTTTATATATGAGGTAAAAGCATTTTACCTGTATATATTGTCACACTACAGACAGTATTTGTCACAGTATTGACAGTGTTTTATATATGAGGTAAGAACATTTTACCTGTATTGTCACACTACAGAAAGTATTTGTCACACTATTGACACAGTGTTTTATACATGAGGTAAGAACATTTTACCTGTATTGTCACACTACAGACAGTATTTGTCACACTATTAACACAGTGTTTTATACATGAGGTAAGAACATTTTACCTGTATATATTGTCACACTACAGACAGTATTTGTCACACTATTGACAGTGTTTTATATATGAGGTCAGAACATTTTACATGTATTGTCACACTACAGACAGTATTTGTCACACTATTGACAAAGTGTTTTAAATATGAGGTAAGAACATTTTACCTGTATTGTCACACTACAGACAGTATTTGTCACACTATTGACAGTGTTTTATATATGAGGTCAGAAAATTTTACATGTATTGTCACACTACAGACAGTATTTGTCACACTATTGACACAGTGTTTTATACATGAGGTAAGAACATTTTACCTGTATTGTCACACTACAGACAGTATTTGTCACACTATTGACACAGTGTTTTATACATGAGGTAAGAACATTTTACCTGTATTGTCTCACTACAGACAGTATTTATCACACTATTGACACAGTGTTTTATCTATGAGGTAAGAACATTTTACCTGTATTGTCACATTACAGACAGTATTTGTCACACTATTGACAGTGTTTTATATATGAGGTCAGAACATTTTACATGTATTGTCACACTACAGACAGTATTTGTCACACTATTGACAAAGTGTTTTAAATATGAGGTAAGAACATTTTACCTGTATTGTCACACTACAGACAGTATTTGTCACACTATTGACAGTGTTTTATATATGAGGTCAGAAAATTTTACATGTATTGTCACACTACAGACAGTATTTGTCACACTATTGACACAGTGTTTTATATATGAGGTTAGAACATTTTACATGTATTGTCTCACTACAGACAGTATTTGTCACACTATTGACACAGTGTTTTATATATGAGGTAAGAACATTTTACATGTATTGTCTCACTACAGACAATATTTATCACACTATTGACACATTGTTAATATATGAGGTAAGAACATTTTACCTGCATTGTCTCACTACAGACAGTATTTATCACACTATTGACAATTTTCCATTGTTTTATATATGAGGTAAGAACATTTTACCTGTATTGTCTCACTACAGACAGTATTTGTCACACTATTGACAGTGTTTTATATATGAGGTAAGAACATTTTACCTGTATTGTCTTATTATAGGAAGTATTTATCACACTATTGACACAGTGTTTTAAATATGAGGTAAGAACGTTTTACCTGTATTGACTCACTTCAGGAAGTATTTATCACACTATTAACACAGTGTTTTATATATGAGGTAAGAACATTTTACATGTATTGTCTCACTGCAGACAGTATTTGTCACGCTATTGACAATCTTCCATTGTTTTATATATGAGGTAAGAACATTTTACATGTATTGTGTCTCACTACAGACAGTATTTGTCACACTATTGACACAGTGTTTTATATATGAGTTAAGAACATTTTACCTGTATTGTCTCACTACAGAGAGTATTTATCACACTATTGACCCATTGTTTTATATATGAGGTCAGAACATTTTACCTGTATTGTCTCACTACAGGAAGTATTTATCACACTATTGACACAGTGTTTTATATATGAGGTAAGAACATTTTACCTGTATTGTCTCACTACAGACAGTATTTATCACACTATTGACACATTGTTTTATATATGAGGTAAGAACATTTTACATGTATTGTCTCACTACAGACAGTATTTATCACACTATTGACAATCTTCCAGTGTTCATTATATATGAGGTAAGAACATTTTACCTGTATTGTCTCACTACAGACAGTATTTGTCACACTATTGACACAGTGTTTTATATATGAGGTAAAAGCATTTTACCTGTATATATTGTCACACTACAGACAGTATTTGTCACAGTATTGACAGTGTTTTATATATGAGGTAAGAACATTTTACATGTATTGTCACACTACAGAAAGTATTTGTCACACTATTGACACAGTGTTTTATACATGAGGTAAGAACATTTTACCTGTATTGTCACACTACAGACAGTATTTGTCACACTATTGACAGTGTTTTATATATGAGGTCAGAACATTTTACATGTATTGTCACACTACAGACAGTATTTATCACACTATTGACACAGTGTTTTATACATGAGGTAAGAACATTTTACCTGTATTGTCTCACTACAGACAGTATTTGTCACACTATTGACAGTGTTTTATATATGAGGTCAGAACATTTTACCTGTATTGTCTCACTACAGACAGTATTTATCACACTATTGACACAGTGTTTTATACATGAGGTAAGAACATTTTACCTGTATTGTCACACTACAGACAGTATTTGTCACACTATTGACACATTGTTTTATATATGAGGTAAGAACATTTTACATGTATTGTCTCACTACAGACAGTATTTATAACACTATTGACAATCTTCCAGTGTTCATTATATATGAGGTAAGAACATTTTACCTGTATTGTCTCACTACAGACAGTATTTGTCACACTATTGACACAGTGTTTTATATATGAGGTAAAAGCATTTTACCTGTATATATTGTCACACTACAGACAGTATTTGTCACAGTATTGACAGTGTTTTATATATGAGGTAAGAACATTTTACCTGTATTGTCACACTACAGAAAGTATTTGTCACACTATTGACACAGTGTTTTATACATGAGGTAAGAACATTTTACCTGTATTGTCACACTACAGACAGTATTTGTCACACTATTAACACAGTGTTTTATACATGAGGTAAGAACATTTTACCTGTATATATTGTCACACTACAGACAGTATTTGTCACACTATTGACAGTGTTTTATATATGAGGTCAGAACATTTTACATGTATTGTCACACTACAGACAGTATTTGTCACACTATTGACAAAGTGTTTTAAATATGAGGTAAGAACATTTTACCTGTATTGTCACACTACAGAAAGTATTTGTCATACTATTGACACATTGTTTTATATATGAGGTAAGAACATTTTACATGTATTGTCACACTACAGACAGTATTTGTCACACTATTGACACAGTGTTTTATACATGAGGTAAGAACATTTTACCTGTATTGTCTCACTACAGACAGTATTTGTCACACTATTGACACAGTGTTTTATACATGAGGTAAGAACATTTTACATGTATTGTCTCACTACAGACAGTATTTATCACACTATTGACACAGTGTTTTATCTATGAGGTAAGAACTTTTTACCTGTATTGTCACATTACAGACAGTATTTGTCACACTATTGACAGTGTTTTATATATGAGGTCAGAACATTTTACATGTATTGTCACACTACAGACAGTATTTGTCACACTATTGACAAAGTGTTTTAAATATGAGGTAAGAACATTTTACCTGTATTGTCACACTACAGACAGTATTTGTCACACTATTGACAGTGTTTTATATATGAGGTCAGAAAATTTTACATGTATTGTCACACTACAGACAGTATTTGTCACACTATTGACACAGTGTTTTATATATGAGGTTAGAACATTTTACATGTATTGTCTCACTACAGACAGTATTTGTCACACTATTGACACAGTGTTTTATATATGAGGTAAGAACATTTTACATGTATTGTCTCACTACAGACAATATTTATCACACTATTGACACATTGTTAATATATGAGGTAAGAACATTTTACCTGTATTGTCTCACTACAGACAGTATTTATCACACTATTGACAATTTTCCATTGTTTTATATATGAGGTAAGAACATTTTACCTGTATTGTCTTACTACAGACAGTATTTGTCACACTATTGACACAGTGTTTTATATAAGAGGTAAGAACATTTTACATGTAATGTCTCACTACAGACAGTATTTGTCACACTATTGACAGTGTTTTATATATGAGGTAAGAACATTTTACCTGTATTGTCTCATTATAGGAAGTATTTATCACACTATTGACACAGTGTTTTAAATATGAGGTAAGAACGTTTTACCTGTATTGTCTCACTTCAGGAAGTATTTATCACACTATTAACACAGTGTTTTATATATGAGGTAACAACATTTTACATGTATTGTCTCACTACAGACAGTATTTGTCACGCTATTGACAATCTTCCATTGTTTTATATATGAGGTAAGAACATTTTACATGTATTGTGTCTCACTACAGACAGTATTTGTCACACTATTGACACAGTGTTTTATATATGAGTTAAGAACATTTTACCTGTATTGTCTCACTGCAGAGAGTATTTATCACACTATTGACCCATTGTTTTATATATGAGGTTAGAACATTTTACCTGTATTGTCTCACTACAGGAAGTATTTATCACACTATTGACAATCTTCCAGTGTTCATTATATATGAGGTAAGAACATTTTACCTGTATTGTCTCACTACAGACAGTATTTGTCACACTATTGACACTGTGTTTTATATATGAGGTAAAAGCATTTTACCTGTATATATTGTCACACTACAGATAGTATTTGTCACAGTATTGACAGTGTTTTATATATGAGGTAAGAACATTTTACCTGTATTGTCACACTACAGAAAGTATTTGTCACGCTATTGACACAGTGTTTTATACATGAGGTAAGAACATTTTACCTGTATTGTCACACTACAGACAGTATTTGTCACACTATTAACACAGTGTTTTATACATGAGGTAAGAACATTTTACCTGTATTGTCACACTACAGAAAGTATTTGTCACACTATTGACACAGTGTTTTATACATGAGGTAAGAACATTTTACCTGTATTGTCACACTACAGACAGTATTTGTCACACTATTGACAGTGTTTTATATATGAGGTCAGAACATTTTACATGTATTGTCACACTACAGACAGTATTTATCACACTATTGACACAGTGTTTTATACATGAGGTAAGAACATTTTACCTGTATTGTCTCACTACAGACAGTATTTGTCACACTATTGACAGTGTTTTATATATGAGGTCAGAACATTTTACCTGTATTGTCTCACTACAGACAGTATTTATCACACTATTGACACAGTGTTTTATACATGAGGTAAGAACATTTTACCTGTATTGTCACACAACAGACAGTATTTGTCACACTATTGACACATTGTTTTATATATGATGTAAGAACATTTTACATGTATTGTCTCACTACAGACAGTATTTATAACACTATTGACAATCTTCCAGTGTTCATTATATATGAGGTAAGAACATTTTACCTGTATTGTCTCACTACAGACAGTATTTGTCACACTATTGACACAGTGTTTTATATATGAGGTAAAAGCATTTTACCTGTATATATTGTCACACTACAGACAGTATTTGTCACAGTATTGACAGTGTTTTATATATGAGGTAAGAACATTTTACCTGTATTGTCACACTACAGAAAGTATTTGTCACACTATTGACACAGTGTTTTATACATGAGGTAAGAACATTTTACCTGTATTGTCACACTACAGACAGTATTTGTCACACTATTAACACAGTGTTTTATACACGAGGTAAGAACATTTTACCTGTATATATTGTCACACTACAGACAGTATTTGTCACACTATTGACAGTGTTTTATATATGAGGTCAGAACATTTTACATGTATTGTCACACTACAGACAGTATTTGTCACACTATTGACAAAGTGTTTTAAATATGAGGTAAGAACATTTTACCTGTATTGTCACACTACAGACAGTATTTGTCACACTATTGACACAGTGTTTTATACATGAGGTAAGAACATTTTACCTGTATTGTCACACTACAGAAAGTATTTGTCATACTATTGACACATTGTTTTATATATGAGGTAAGAACATTTTACATGTATTGTCACACTACAGACAGTATTTGTCACACTATTGACACAGTGTTTTATACATGAGGTAAGAACATTTTACCTGTATTGTCTCACTACAGACAGTATTTGTCACACTATTGACACAGTGTTTTATACATGAGGTAAGAACATTTTACATGTATTGTCTCACTACAGACAGTATTTATCACACTATTGACACAGTGTTTTATCTATGAGGTAAGAACTTTTTACCTGTATTGTCACATTACAGACAGTATTTGTCACACTATTGACAGTGTTTTATATATGAGGTCAGAACATTTTACATGTATTGTCACACTACAGACAGTATTTGTCACACTATTGACAAAGTGTTTTAAATATGAGGTAAGAACATTTTACCTGTATTGTCACACTACAGACAGTATTTGTCACACTATTGACAGTGTTTTATATATGAGGTCAGAAAATTTTACATGTATTGTCACACTACAGACAGTATTTGTCACACTATTGACACAGTGTTTTATATATGAGGTTAGAACATTTTACATGTATTGTCTCACTACAGACAGTATTTGTCACACTATTGACACAGTGTTTTATATATGAGGTAAGAACATTTTACATGTATTGTCTCACTACAGACAATATTTATCACACTATTGACACATTGTTAATATATGAGGTAAGAACATTTTACCTGTATTGTCTCACTACAGGAAGTATTTATCACACTATTGACAATCTTCCAGTGTTCATTATATATGAGGTAAGAACATTTTACCTGTATTGTCTCACTACAGACAGTATTTGTCACACTATTGACACTGTGTTTTATATATGAGGTAAAAGCATTTTACCTGTATATATTGTCACACTACAGACAGTATTTGTCACAGTATTGACAGTGTTTTATATATGAGGTAAGAACATTTTACCTGTATTGTCACACTACAGAAAGTATTTGTCACACTATTGACACAGTGTTTTATACATGAGGTAAGAACATTTTACCTGTATTGTCACACTACAGACAGTATTTGTCACACTATTAACACAGTGTTTTATACATGAGGTAAGAACATTTTACCTGTATTGTCACACTACAGACAGTATTTGTCACACTATTGACAGTGTTTTATATATGAGGTCAGAACATTTTACATGTATTGTCACACTGCAGACAGTATTTATCACACTATTGACACAGTGTTTTATACATGAGGTAAGAACATTTTACCTGTATTGTCTCACTACAGACAGTATTTGTCACACTATTGACAGTGTTTAATATATGAGTTCAGAACATTTTACCTGTATTGTCTCACTACAGACAGTATTTATCACACTATTGACACAGTGTTTTATACATGAGGTAAGAACATTTTATCTGTATTGTCACACTACAGACAGTATTTGTCACACTATTGACACATTGTTTTATATATGAGGTAAGAACATTTTACATGTATTGTCTCACTACAGACAGTATTTATCACACTATTGACAATCTTCCAGTGTTCATTATATATGAGGTAAGAACATTTTACCTGTATTGTCTCACTACAGACAGTATTTGTCACACTATTGACACAGTTTTTTATATATGAGGTAAAAGCATTTTACCTGTATATATTGTCACACTACAGACAGTATTTGTCACAGTATTGACAGTGTTTTATATATGAGGTAAGAACATTTTACCTGTATTGTCACACTACAGAAAGTATTTGTCACACTATTGACACAGTGTTTTATACATGAGGTAAGAACATTTTACCTGTATTGTCACACTACAGACAGTATTTGTCACACTATTAACACAGTGTTTTATACATGAGGTAAGAACATTTTACCTGTATATATTGTCACACTACAGACAGTATTTGTCACACTATTGACAGTGTTTTATATATGAGGTTAGAACATTTTACCTGTATTGTCTCACTACAGACAGTATTTATCACACTATTGACACAGTGTTTTATACATGAGGTAAGAACATTTTACCTGTATTGTCACACTACAGACAGTATTTGTCACACTATTGACAGTGTTTTATATATGAGGTCAGAACATTTTACATGTATTGTCACACTACAGACAGTATTTATCACACTATTGACAAAGTGTTTTAAATATGAGGTAAGAACATTTTACCTGTATTGTCACACTACAGACAGTATTTGTCACACTATTGACAGTGTTTTATATATGAGGTCAGAAAATTTTACATGTATTGTCACACTACAGACAGTATTTGTCACACTATTGACACAGTGTTTTATACATGAGGTAAGAACATTTTACCTGTATTGTCACACTACAGACAGTATTTGTCACACTATTGACACAGTGTTTTATACATGAGGTAAGAACATTTTACCTGTATTGTCACACTACAGAAAGTATTTGTCATACTATTGACACAGTGTTTTATATATGAGGTAAGAACATTTTACATGTATTGTCACACTACAGACAGTATTTGTCACACTATTGACACAGTGTTTTATACATGAGGTAAGAACATTTTACCTGTATTGTCTCACTACAGACAGTATTTGTCACACTATTGACACAGTGTTTTATACATGAGGTAAGAACATTTTACATGTATTGTCTCACTACAGACAGTATTTATCACACTATTGACACAGTGTTTTATCTATGAGGTAAGAACATTTTACCTGTATTGTCACATTACAGACAGTATTTGTCACACTATTGACAGTGTTTTATATATGTGGTCAGAACATTTTACATGTATTGTCACACTACAGACAGTATTTGTCACACTATTGACAAAGTGTTTTAAATATGAGATAAGAACATTTTACCTGTATTGTCACACTACAGACAGTATTTGTCACACTATTGACAGTGTTTTATATATGAGGTCAGAAAAGTTTACATGTATTGTCACACTACAGACAGTATTTGTCACACTATTGACACAGTGTTTTATATATGAGGTTAGAACATTTTACATGTATTGTCTCACTACAGACAGTATTTGTCACACTATTGACACAGTTTTTTATATATGAGGTAAGAACATTTTACATGTATTGTCTCACTACAGACAATATTTATCACACTATTGACACATTGTTAATATATGAGGTAAGAACATTTTACCTGTATTGTCTCACTACAGACAGTATTTATCACACTATTGACAATTTTCCATTGTTTTATATATGAGGTAAGAACATTTTACCTGTATTGTCTCACTACAGACAGTATTTGTCACACTATTGACACAGTGTTTTATATAAGAGGTAAGAACATTTTACATGTAATGTCTCACTACAGACAGTATTTGTCACACTATTGACAGTGTTTTATATATGAGGTAAGAACATTTTACCTGTATTGTCTCATTATAGGAAGTATTTATCACACTATTGACACAGTGTTTTAAATATGAGGTAAGAACGTTTTACCTGTATTGTCTCACTTCAGGAAGTATTTATCACACTATTAACACAGTGTTTTATATATGAGGTAAGAACATTTTACATGTATTGTCTCACTACAGACAGTATTTGTCACGCTATTGACAATCTTCCATTGTTTTATATATGAGGTAAGAACATTTTACATGTATTGTGTCTCACTACAGACAGTATTTGTCACACTATTGACACAGTGTTTTATATATGAGTTAAGAACATTTTACCTGTATTGTCTCACTACAGAGAGTATTTATCACACTATTGACCCATTGTTTTATATATGAGGTTAGAACATTTTACCTGTATTGTCTCACTACAGGAAGTATTTATCACACTATTGACACAGTGTTTTATATATGAGGTAAGAACATTTTACCTGTATTGTCTCACTACAGACAGTATTTATCACACTATTGACACATTGTTTTATATATGAGGTAAGAACATTTTACATGTATTGTCTCACTACAGACAGTATTTATCACACTATTGACAATCTTCCAGTGTTCATTATGTATGAGGTAAGAACATTTTACCTGTATTGTCTCACTACAGACAGTATTTGTCACACTATTGACACAGTGTTTTATATATGAGGTAAAAGCATTTTACCTGTATATATTGTCACACTACAGACAGTATTTGTCACAGTATTGACAGTGTTTTATATATGAGGTAAGAACATTTTACCTGTATTGTCACACTACAGAAAGTATTTGTCACACTATTGACACAGTGTTTTATACATGAGGTAAGAACATTTTACCTGTATTGTCACACTACAGACAGTATTTGTCACACTATTAACACAGTGTTTTATACATGAGGTAAGAACATTTTACCTGTATTGTCACACTACAGACAGTATTTGTCACACTATTGACAGTGTTTTATATATGAGGTCAGAACATTTTACATGTATTGTCACACTACAGACAGTATTTATCACACTATTGACACAGTGTTTTATACATGAGGTAAGAACATTTTACCTGTATTGTCTCACTACAGACAGTATTTATCACACTATTGACACAGTGTTTTATACATGAGGTAAGAACATTTTACCTGTATTGTCACACTACAGACAGTATTTGTCACACTATTGACACATTGTTTTATATATGAGGTAAGAACATTTTACATGTATTGTCTCACTACAGACAGTATTTATCACACTATTGACAATCTTCCAGTGTTCATTATATATGAGGTAAGAACATTTTACCTGTATTGTCTCACTACAGACAGTATTTGTCACACTATTGACACAGTTTTTTATATATGAGGTAAAAGCATTTTACCTGTATATATTGTCACACTACAGACAGTATTTGTCACAGTATTGACAGTGTTTTATATATGAGGTAAGAACATTTTACCTGTATTGTCACACTACAGAAAGTATTTGTCACACTATTGACACAGTGTTTTATACATGAGGTAAGAACATTTTACCTGTATTGTCACACTACAGACAGTATTTGTCACACTATTAACACAGTGTTTTATACATGAGGTAAGAACATTTTACCTGTATATATTGTCACACTACAGACAGTATTTGTCACACTATTGACAGTGTTTTATATATGAGGTAAGAACATTTTACCTGTATTGTCTCACTACAGACAGTATTTATCACACTATTGACACAGTGTTTTATACATGAGGTAAGAACATTTTACCTGTATTGTCACACTACAGACAGTATTTGTCACACTATTGACAGTGTTTTATATATGAGGTCAGAACATTTTACATGTATTGTCACACTACAGACAGTATTTATCACACTATTGACACAGTGTTTTATACATGAGGTAAGAACATTTTACCTGTATTGTCTCACTACAGACAGTATTTGTCACACTATTGACAGTGTTTTATATATGAGGTCAGAAAATTTTACATGTATTGTCACACTACAGACAGTATTTGTCACACTATTGACACAGTGTTTTATATATGAGGTTAGAACATTTTACCTGTATTGTCTCACTACTGACAGTATTTGTCACACTATTGACACAGTGTTTTATATATGAGGTAAGAACATTTTGCATGTATTGTCTCACTACAGACAGTATTTGTCACACTATTGACAGTGTTTTATATATGAGGTCAGAACATTTTACCTGTATTGTCACACTACAGACAGTATTTGTCACACTATTGACAAAGTGTTTTAAATATGAGGTAAGAACATTTTACCTGTATTGTCTCACTACAGACAGTATTTATCACACTATTGACACAGTGTTTTATACATGAGGTAAGAACATTTTACCTGTATTGTCACACTACAGACAGTATTTGTCACACTATTGACAGTGTTTTACATATGAGGTCAGAAAATTTTACATGTATTGTCACACTACAGACAGTATTTGTCACACTATTGACACAGTGTTTTATATATGAGGTTAGAACATTTTACCTGTATTGTCTCACTACTGACAGTATTTGTCACACTATTGACACAGTGTTTTATATATGAGGTAAGAACATTTTACATGTATTGTCTCACTACAGACAATATTTATCACTCTATTGACACATTGTTTATATATGAGGTAAGAACATTTTACCTGTATTGTCTCACTACAGACAGTATTTATCACACTATTGACAATTTTCCATTGTTTTATATATGAGGGATACATTTTACCTGTATTGTTTTACTACAGACAGTATTTGTCACACTATTGACACCGTGTTTTATATATGAGGTAAGAACATTTTACCTGTATTGTCTCACTACAGACAGTATTTGTCACTATTGACAGTGTTTTATATATGAGGTAAGAACATTTTACCTGTATTGTCTCACTATGGGAAGTATTTATCACACTATTGACAGTGTTTTAAATATGAGGTAAGAACGTTTTACCTGTATTGTCTCACTACAGGAAGTATTTATCACACTATTGACAATCTTCCATTGTTTTATATATGAGGTAAGAACATTTTACCTGTATTGTCTCACTACAGACAGTATTTATCGCACTATTGACAATCTTCCATTGTTTTATATATGAGGTAAGAACATTTTACCTGTATTGTCTAACTACAGACAGTATTTGTCAAGCTATTAACACAGTGTTTTATATATGAGGTAAGAACATTTTACATGTATTGTCTCACTACAGACAGTATTTATCCCACTATTGACAATCTTCCATTGTTTTATATATGAGGTAAGAACATTTTACCTGTATTGTCTCACTACAGACAGTATTTGTCACGCTATTAACACAGTGTTTTATATATGAGGTAAGAACATTTTACATGTATTGTCCCACTACAGAGAGTATTTATCACACTATTGACAATCTTCCAGTGTTTTATATATGAGGTAAGAACATTTTACCTGTATTGCCTCACTACAGGAAGTATTTGTCACACTTTTGACATTGTCTCACTACAGACAGTATTTGTCACGCTATTAACACAGTGTTTTATATATGAGGTAAGAACATTTTACATGTATTGTCCCACTACAGAGAGTATTTATCACACTATTGACAATCTTCCAGTGTTTTATATATGAGGTAAGAACATTTTACCTGTATTGCCTCACTACAGGAAGTATTTGTCACACTTTTGACAATCTTCCAGTGTTATATATATGAGGTAAGAACATTTTACCTGTATTGTCTCACTACAAACAGTATTTGTCACACTATTGATGATCTTCCAGTGTTTTATATATGAGGTAAGAACATTTTACATGTATTGTCTCACTACAGAGAGTATTTGTCACGAGTTTTGAGAAGTAATAAAATCACCTCTGTCATACATTTTTGTTATAGTGTATAAGCCTATAATACATTTGTTTTTGTCTCTGTAGATTTTATGTTATTAGATTTACTTGGATTCTTTGAGAAGTAATCATATAACTATAGAAATGTTATACCTAAGAATTGTTTAATCATCTTTAGTTCTGTATTAGAACTTGTTGATCCTCAGTTTGTATATTATCTTTAGACTAGTACATATATATTTATATTTAGTTTATTGTTTTATTTACTGGTATATTTATAATTCTATATTTATTGTTTTCAGAGAGGTGGTCAGAGAGTATCGAAAATATCCATGATATTGGTTTGTGGAGCATGGTTGTTTATCATCGTAGCTTTAGTTATTACACTGTTTAAAGTTATAACCTGGTTAAATTATCTGTACTACTTTTCTTATGTTAAACTAGGTGTTACTTTGATTAAATACATACCACAGGTGAGATGTTAAGCTTTTTAAACTTCTTGAAGTTGTTCCACGCCATTTATGTCCATGTTAGCTTTCTAGCTCAAAGCATCTCAAAATTTTAGATGGGTGTAAATAATGTAAGACAAAAATAATCAACGTAATAAAAACAAATTTTGATAACTCTACTGTACATGATTTTACAAAAATTAGTTTTAGAATTGCTGAAATCATACATGTATAATATACAATAAAAACATGTTAGTAGACAGGATGACACATTACAGTCTTCGTGTAGAATTACAGATAAATTGTCTGTTATTGTTCTTTTGTAGAAGTATTCATTATTCTGTATAATGTATAATACACGAGAATAAAACTTATGCAATAGGTTATTTTTAGAAGTATTATTGGAAAAATGTATCACAAAAGTTAAGGGTGATGGCTGAGCTCAGGTTGAGGACAATTCAGGGTCATGGGTTTGTGTGTTAAGTACAATTTAAACATGGGTTTGATTGTTAGGGACGATTAGGGGTCATGGGTTTTAGTAGGAGGGGTTTGCATGGTCCTCGGGTAAGACATTTAATTTCACTTTGCTCTTTACTTGTTTTAGGCATTGATGAACTACCGTAGAAAAAGTACAGTGGGATGGAGCATTGGTAATGTTTTGTTAGATTTTACTGGGGGAAGTTTTAGTTTACTTCAGATGTTTCTGTTAGCCTATAATAGTGGTATGTATCTGATGTAACACACACACACACACACACATGCATGCACACAAGCACACACATGATGGCAGCATTGTTATACATCTGTTTGATAGGGATGTATTGTGATACAGTGTTGTCATTCTCTCTGTACATCTGGACATTTGCACTTTGAGCACTAAAGCCTTTAGATATTTATGTAATTTTTTGTCGAGCCTGGCATTGCCATAAGACAAGACTCGGGTGTTACTTTTCCTGTGTCATCAGGGGCCGACGGTGGTGTGTCAGAATGTTAAGTTTTTGTCTAAGGAGTGTATTTTCTACTTGATCAAAAACTAACCAGACGAGACATTTAGATCACTGGAATTCTTGTTTTAAATACAGGTTACATGCATTATATATATTTTTGAAGAATGTTTAATATTTAAATCACTGTAAATAATGATTTGATTTTGATATTGCTATTTGTGTGTTTTTTACCCTTGTTTTTATTGTTTTGTAGATGACTGGGGTTCTTTGTTTGGTGATCCAACAAAATTTGGACTTGGAGCATTTTCTATACTTTTTGATATATTATTTATGGTACAGCACTATGTTTTATACAGAGGAAAACTGCCATTTTATGAAACATTACAGGAAGAAGAGAAAAAATCCAGCAACAAATCAGAATTTTAAACGATAACGTATTAAATGTTTTACATGTCACCTGTATATAAAATTCATCTGCTTGTCTGATAAATTATACCTCACTTACTCATTAGTAATCTTTACTCTGTGAGTGTTTATTTTTGTCTGACATCTTCAATGTTTGTGAGTGTTTGTCAAAACACCATATACTATGTGTTTATTAATGTTTAGAAACAATAAATGATGTCATCTTCAACCAAATTCAGTAATGTTTGGATATACATTGTACATGTATTTATATATATATTTATATAGTCCAAGAATAATGGTAATCTTTGTGCATTTGTGCATAGAAAATATACTTGACTGAAAAGTTCAAACACAGTCAGGTTTTAAACATATCATTATGTATCCACTAGCACTTTCATGTTTCCACAATCTTCAGATGAATAATGATGTTATAAGACAATTTACATGACATCAAGTTATTCCTTCCATTTAGAAATTTGATTGATTTACCTGTTGACTGGTGCATGTAACACATTTTGTATCGTAACATTTTGTAACTTCAGCAATGTGAAGAGTGTTACTTTGTATTTGATGTTTAAAAGAACTCAAGGCATTTCAGATTCTTTGGCCAATGTTAACTTCTAATTATATTTTGCATCCTTTGGACAACTTTCATTCTGTCACTGTCTATAAGGAATTAATAATTGTATGCTGTAACATAACTTGTTTTTGGATAATGTCATTATTTCTTTAATCATATTAACCAGATCTATGAGGTGGTCTTTATATTCAGGTTAAACTTGTTATTAGTTGTTAAAGGTTTTATATGTTGTTAAATAATGTTTGGTTTAAAGTTAAAGATTTTTTATCATGTTTTAAACAATGTTTAGCCTAAGTGGGATTTTAATCATGTTTTCTATAATGCTGGGTCTAAGTTTGATTTTAATCATGTTTTCTATAATGCTGGGTCCGAGTTTGATTTTAATCATGTTTTCTATAATGTTGGGTCTGAGTTTGATTTTAATCATGTTTTCTATAATGTTGCACCTACAGGTAATGTTGCACCTACAGGTAAAAGGTTTTAATTAAAAGATTTATATCATGAGTTTATAATATAATATGTTCTCAAAAGAATATAATAAAATTACTTTTATCATGTAAAAATAATGTACTACTTATTAATAACAATATCATGCCTAATGTTCAAATTTATCACCATAGATAAATGTTTGGCCTAAAAAAGTTTTAATTTGTATACGTGTATTAATATTTTGTTGAATGTTCAAGATTTTAACCAAATGTCTAATTTTGTTTTTATGTTCCAATACAGATTTTTATTGCCCTATAGTTTCTGACAGATTTTGACTGCCCCACAGTCACAGACAGGTTTTGACTGCCCTATATTTACTGACAATTTTTGACTGCCCCATAGTCACTGACAGATTTTGACTGCCCCATAGTCATTGACAGATTTTGACTGCCCTATAGTTACATGTGCTAACTTCCCTATAGTTAGATAGATTTTTGACAGCCCTATAGTTACATGTTCTGACTGCCCTTTAGTTGCTGACAGATTTTTGACAGCCCTACAGTAACATGTTCTGACTGCCCTATAGTCGTTCACAGATTTTTGATTGCCCTATAGTTACATGTTCTGACTGCCCTATAGTCGTTCACAGATTTTTGACAGCCCTATAGTTACATGTTCTGACTGCCCTATAGTCGTTCACAGATTTTTGACAGCCCTATAGTTACATGTTCTGACTGCCCTATAGTCGTTCACAGATTTTTGACAGCCCTATAGTTACATGTTCTGACTGCCCTTTAGTTACAATATTTATCATAAATATTCTTTCATGTAAATCATGGGAGGAGATTTTTAAAGATGTTAGCCAAAAATACACATTATTTGCATATTAAGTAATTACTGCAAAAATGTTTTATCCCCGACATCTATTTTCTTTGTTTCAAATTTCAACAAAATCGGTACATAAACAAACCGGGAATGGCCATTTATAGGATTTTGCTATTTATAGAAACGACAGCCATCTTGAACTTCGAACAGACATGTCAGATATAATTTTTAATCTATAACAACTAAATTTCCTTTCAACTGGCTGGGTGCTTTCAGAGAAGAGTTGCAAAGATTTAGGCTAATAATAACCTTTTTTTGCATATTATGTGATTATTGGATAAATGAAAAAAATTAGGCTAAAATTAATATAACCTTATTTTTGCACATTATGTAATTATTGTGTAAACGAAAAATTGAACAGGAAAACCATTACATATGTTTTATTATATGACATCTATTTTCTATGTTTCAATTTCAACAAACTCTGTACAATAATGATGCCGTAATGGCCATTTATAGGTTTTTGGTTTTTATAGTAATGGCAGCCATGTCACATATATTTTTTATTCTATAAAAACCAAGGTCCTTCCATACCATTTTTCATTTGAATTGGCCAATTAGTTTCAGAGAAGATTAAAGTTTATGAACGCATGCTGGCTTTGCCAGGTGAGCTAAAAATGGCTTTTTCCCTTTAATTGGAAGAATTTATTTAGTCCACACCCTGAACATTAAGCAAAGAGGTGGACATGATAAGACCCTTTTTTGGTATTGTAATGCAGAACAATATTTAAAGTTAAACTTGTGGTTTCTT
Organism: Tegillarca granosa; assembly: GCA_029721355.1. Taxonomy (NCBI): domain Eukaryota; kingdom Metazoa; phylum Mollusca; class Bivalvia; order Arcoida; family Arcidae; genus Tegillarca; species Tegillarca granosa. The sequence goes on along the minus strand of JARBDR010000511.1, from coordinate 100,082 downwards.
TCATCAACCGACATCATATTTATGACCAAAAATCATATTAGCAGTCTGCAATGAATAACCTTAATCCAAGTGCTGACAGCACTGATGGAAAGATTGGATACACAATAATGTGTTATTTTCTCTTATGCAAATTGTATAAACAGAGAACACATAAGGCATTGGAACAGGAAGGACAATGGCAGTACAAAAATGATGTAATCTTAAGTGTCTTTGCCTGATTGTTGAAATTACATACATCATCTGGTTGATAGTGGTAGATGCTAAAAATTTTTAATAACATGTAATGAAATGATGGGAATCAGATGTTTTTAATTAGTTCTGACCCGCTGTACCAAAAAGGGATGTGTCTCTTCCAATGCATCCAATGTGCGATCCATAGTGGATTGTAACACTGTGTGCCTGTGATCTAGTATTATACAAATGCTGAAGTCAGATCAGTTGTAACACAAGGTTCCAGAGAAATCCAGCACACAATAACTAGGGATAGATATAATTTCTCTCTCATTCAATTTCCTTATTTACCAAAAAACCTTATTTTGTAAGTAACTTCAGTGATCTATAACATTTAAATGGTGCATAATGATAATGACATTATCAAATAACCAAAAAAACTGGAAATACCAACACACAACATACAGCACATCATATAATATGAACTGTGTTTTCCGTTGGAATTTTGAACTCCTCCAATGAAAGTGCAGAAAATAAACTAATTTGACTGTACTTGTAAGATATCATAATGGTTCTGATAACATTGTCATTTAAGAACTTAATATTACTTATGCAAGTATTGTCTCCATTGAGGAGAAATGTATTGTCTTCAAAGAGAGAAATTGGAACAAATGGTGGTCGTGGCGACAACTTTAGCAAGTCATGTATTTGCAAATCCTGTTAGATTAAACCTCTCTTGGCCATCAGTAGGGCAAAGAAGTCTGTCATTGGATTCGTTATGCATAGACATACTGGATTATCTTTGAAATCAGGACCCCTTGAATGCCAGTGGGACGTTTGGCCAACTGTCGTATCTGGCCAACCCAGGTCACTACACTCCCCCTTTGAGATTAATACCCCTGAGGCATAACATACCAATTTCATCTCTCTGATCGAGATTGTGCATCATTTCCCTATTGATAAATACCCTAAAAATGCAACTAGAAATGGAGAAATCGGAGTGGCAAACCATGGTCTCAGACCCAAGACTTCCCTAGCAGTGGGACATTGCACCAACCAAGATATCTGGTCTCTTGTGGACTCTACCAACTATATGTTAGATAACTGTATCCAGAACAGTGTGACAAAACTGGCCTGGATAAACAACAAAAACATCACGATCTAGATCAGAATATCAATACTGTGGTGACAGCAATTTTTATAGTCTGGATGAGTTTTGCCAATTTCAGACCAGGTCTGACAGGAGGTTTCAAGGAAATCTGGAATCTTTTTATATAAACCTGATGACAAAGTGAAACAAATTACATACGTATCAAAACTGGAACACTTTGTTCTGTTACTGTGAAAACAAAATGAATTCCTGTTAAGCATTTGTAGTTCACTATGTAAATGGTAGATCACTTCTTTGTTGGGTGAGACGAGCTACATTGGCAGCTGATGGTATTGGGGCTCTAAATGTTTACATTTGTCCTAAAAAAAAAATTTCCCATGCGAGTGGTGTGAAAAATAAAATTCAGTACCATATTGTAACTTGTGTGTCCATCATGTTCATATATCGACCAATGCTATAGCTAGAAATATTAACAAGAAACAGCTTGTACATCTCTGAAAAAAATTTATTTCTTTTAAATTACATATACATGTAGCTCTGTTACAACAATACAATGTTAATGAACCACAGAAACTGTTTTTGTCGGACAGAAAAGTTTTTGTCTAAGAACGTGAAATTCTTGGACAAATCTTCAAAGTGCAAGTACCGTAACCCTTCGATGTTTTCAGACACCCTAATTTTTAAATTTTAATTTTAAATTGTAAGTTTGGCCGGGTGCTCCGGAAGGGTAATTTCCTCCTGTCTAGCTAGCTACACCCGTCACGTGCAAGTCATTTTTGAGAATGAAAGGAACAAAGAACTATGGTAAGACAAATATATCCAGTATAAGTTGGGATATAGTGACTACATACTTATCAACAATATTGTGATGACGGCCATAAAACTTTTTAAGGGCCTTGATTAAATAAAATCAAGAAAAAACTTGTTTTCACACGTTTATTTCATTGTGTATTGGCGCCATTGCCTCATAACGTGAAACGGGTATGTGCAATGTATTAAGAGTTTTATGTAAACTCAATAAAATCATACCTTTAATTAGTTCTTTAATTTTCTATGAATGTGAAAGTTGATTAAAATTAATGTTCACTGCCTAGAAAATCGTGTAAGACAGAATCTTGTCGGTAAGGTAGTTCAACATAAAAGACATTTTTCTGATGAAATCAGGAAATGACGTTTTTCACTTATTCTCATTTAGTATTTGTTATGGTAATTCCCGAAACGACCATGTGATTGTTACGGAAGCGTATTAGGCTCACCTGCGAAAATATTTTTCTAGAGAGTGAAAATATTTTATCTGGCGGTCGCCACTTAATATCACCTGCGAAAATATTTTTCTCGAGAGTGAAAATATTTTATCTGGCGGCCGCCACTTAATTATCTGGCGGCCGCCACATATTTATCTGGCCCATGGGCCTCTTTTGATTTTCTGAAATAAATATTATGTTGTCTCGGTTTTCTGAACATACGCAAAAAAGGTCTGTTATTTCAACTCTTTTATCTGAAAAACCCCGATTTTCACCAAGCAATAGTAAGACCAAATTTGTGGTGAATACTCTTGGTTAGTCATCAAATATCCGAGATAGCCACAGATACTTAAATAACATCAAATAAACAACAATTACATATTATTTTTAATCAATAAAAGCTAACTAGAAATAATTGCTACTTTTGTATTTTTAATCATCGTTCAACTGGATACTAGTAGCTAACGTTTCTTCTACAAGTAACCAACTTCAGCTATATGTTGTCAGTTACTACTACTGCTTTTAACTATCACTGCTTTTCAATATACCAGAATAAAAATGAAATATTAACTCGTTTAAACGACTAAGTATCTTGTCTAAACGATATAATTATCTTGTTTAAACGAGATAGTTATCTTGTTTAAACGAGTTAGTATCTCGTTTAAACGAGATAGTAATTTTTTCTAGTGTATAAAATGGCACTTACAAGCTTTCGTAGCTTCGGCAATACTGACCGACATGTTATAATCCGGTAGATAAATAAGTGGCGGCCGCCAGATAATTAAATGGCGGCCGCCAGATAAAAATTTTTCACTCTCGAGAAAAATATTTTCGCATGTGATATTAAGTGGCGGCCGCCAGATAAAATATTTTCACTCTCTAGAAAAATATTTTCGCAGGTGAGCCTAATACGCTTCCGTAGATTGTTCCAGCCGACAGACACGATAAAAACTGTTTCCCAAGATGAGAATTACTTTAAAATTAGTCCGAGAGATCTGACGTCGATTTTATTTTACTTTTCGACTTTTGTAAAGTCGATTTTACAAAAGTCGAAAAGTAAAATAAAATCGACGTCAGATCTCTCGGACTACTTTAAAATATGTTAGAAATATGATTTAAAGTAATTTAATTTTAACTTTTTTTTTCGGGAGTCGGGACTTGTTCCCTGATTTTTGCATTGTCATTTCTTAAAATGTACACACATACGCATGGTAAAATATTGAATATTTTTTTGAAACGAAATTCTCTGAACTTGATCCACAAAAGTGAACTTGATCCACAAAAAATGCAACACACGATGTATAATTATAATTTGACTGCAAACAATTACAAGTAGAGAGCGGCATGTTGGTGCACCTCAAAACGTTGGACGTTAATGAAAAGGTTACGTTGTTTACTTGTAACCTAGATGATTACTTACCGAATCATGATTTTTGATCATCAAACACTTAAAAAGATAATGATTAATGAAATAAACAACACAAAAGGTAACTTTTTCTTGTATTTTATTAAAAATTTTACTTTATTATTGATATATCTGTTGATAATGACTCGGTAGTAGCCGTGTTTCAATTGTATTCTACCGCGTCGTTTAACAAAACCTATATCCCATTCCGCAATTCAAATACGTACGTAGATTACAATATTTGACAAGTTATAAGAGTACACAGTTTGAAAACAATCGTTAAAACATCGATAGCACGACAAACGCTACTTCGTTGCAACAGTTCCTTACAATGTCGGAACTACATTTTCCGCGTAGTAAGAAGAACCTAGTTGTGAAGAAGCTGCAACACCCGGGTAACACCCGTGCGATGCCTTAGGATAGATTGTTCCAATCTTTCCAAAAACTATGTATTGTATTATATTTATAATTGTTTATGATTTGTATTCTGTTATCTGGGACACTTTTATTAAATAAGAAAAATGCAGTGATATAATATTTTCTAAATATTCTTAAAAGATATATATTAGCTTATACTACATGTATTATCTATGTTCACTTCAGTTCTCCTTCAGTCAAATTTGGTCCCTTTTTATACATTTAATATGCTCTTATCCCAAAGTTATGGCAATGTGTTGTAGAGTACCACCTACTCTTTCTCTCTCTCTTCTCATCATAAGAAGGACCCCAAGATTTTCTTTTCTAAATGCCAGGTGATTGATAAAACAAACAATTTATAGCTAAAGTCTGACTGACCTTTTCTGGTAGTACAACTTGAATTCAGTTTGAAACCTCAAAAATCAAGGCTTGATCTTGCTTACTGAACAAGCAATCAGACTTGTGTCAACCTACTGAATTTGGCTTCAATTAAACAATTTGTAATTCACCTGAGTTAAATTTTAAGTTTCATGTGTGATCTTTATGACAGCTGGCACATCACTAAGGAGGCTTTTGTAAGAGTTAGAAGAATATTTCTTAAAAAACAAAAACAAATCATTGTAATTGCAGTTAAAATACTTTTAATTAAAATTCAATTTGATTTTATGTTACTTTTCAAATCACAAAAATAAATTTTTATATTCTAACAAAGACAATGTTAAATTTTTGTAACTGACAGCAGCATTTTCTGTAAAACAGTCACACAAAGTGAACACATTTATCATACAATGATGATGGGACAATTCTTCAATAAATAATGCATGCAGCAATTAAACAGAAAATGTATGTAATAGAGTATGTTTAAAATAAAGTCAAACCTGTCTTAACCGCACACTTTGTACAATAGGATAAATGGTAACATCATCTATAAGATTAAGATAGCTAATTCAGCACTTCTTTACTTCATAGCTAACTCGGCACTCCTTTACTTCATAGCTAACTCGGCACTTCTTTACTTCATACTCCTGCTAAAAATGTACCATCACACACTTTTTAAATAATGAACATGTATTTGTACCTTTTTTTTATCTTTGATAATTTGTATATTTATATGTACATGTATGTATGTATGTACATATATACATTAAACACTACTTAAAGTTTGGTATTAGCTATGGTGCCTCTTACAGATATAACCTATCACTTAGCTATGGTGCCTCTTACAGATATAACCTATCACTTAGCTATGGTGCCTCTTACAGATATAACCTATCACTTAGCTATGGTGCCTCTTACAGATATAACCTATCACTTAGCTATGGTGCCTCTTACAGATATAACCTATCACTTAGCTATGGTGCCTCTTACAGATATAACCTATCACTTAGCTATGGTGCCTCTTACAGATATAACCCATCACTTAGCTATGGTGCCTCTTACAGATATAACCCATCACTTAGCTATGGTGCCTCTTACAGATATAACCCATCACTTAGCTATGGTGCCTCTTACAGATATAACCTATCACTTAGCTATGGTGCCTCAGCTATGGTGCCTCTTACAGATATAACCTATCACTTAGCTATGGTGCCTCTTACATGTATAACCTATCACTTAGCTATGGTGCCTCTTACAGATATAACCTATTGTTAATGTTGACTCTTACTAATATTTACTAAATGACTCCTCTATAAACAATTCCATTACATATCTGAATTTGTCATGGATCATATGAAACTTGAATGATTTATTTTGTAGATTTTAATTTAATTTTTTTAGGGGTGGGTGGGGAGAGGAGGGACTAGTCTTCCATGGAAAATCATTACATACATATTTGTATGATAAGGATTAGATCGACTCATTTTAATCACAAATTTGATATATAAACTCACCAAAAATGTTTTATGTGTGAACTCATACACGGTAAATGTTTAAAAATGATCATTGTATCCCTGATTCTGAGAAGCAATTTTTGGCTTTTTCATTCAATAGATAAGAGAATAAACAAGTAAAAAACATAATATTTTACAGCTAGTATCTAGTTTGAATGACTGATGGCAAATATGATACAAATTAGCAACTGTATCTTTTGCAAGCTTTTTTATTTTACATTGGAAGAAAGAAATATAAAATTTCCATTCATTCAAAACAAATTTTTTTTTTTACTATTTGGCTGAATATTGATATAAGTTCTGACTATGGTAATGTACGATTTCAGGTTATTACTAGAAGACTTTTTTGCAATTTTTTTTTAAAAGAAATAAACGTATAAAATTGAAAGGTATGGCAAAATTTTGACTGTTTTCAAGGTGCAAAGAGGTTCAGCATTAAAATATTTGTCAAAAGATGGAGATACAACTGTTACTACAGAAAGACAACTGTTTCTGTCTCAAAACAGAAAGGCAACTGATAAATTAAGTAACGGGTACCATATTTTGAAATGTTCTTACTAAAAGTCACCTTGTTCAAATTATTCTTCAAACTGTTTAAATTCTGTGCTGTGCATAGTGAAAACTCTCTCTGCATGCAGATGTATTTGATACTGATAATTATTATCATTACAATGTTATAGCTACCTTCAAATTAACTATGAGTAATAATGATACCATGAATCTTGATAAAAGTAAATAAAATAATTATGTGACATATCTAAGAAAAAACACTTGCTTCTGTGAGTTTTTGGAAATGGGATTTTAGAAAATGACATTATCTCTGAAAATGAAATATAAAACTATAATTTATATCTAAATTTCCACTTAAAAGACTTAAGCAAATAAAATCTAATATATAAATTGTATATCATCAAGAATTGATATATCAATTATTTTATCAGCAATTGATGTGACTTAACACAGCTCATGCATGACAGAAAAATCAAAACAGTCCTTGTTTGATCAAGATTTTACAACTTTTTTATGTTAATTTCAGAAACCACTTCGAACAAAAAATTTAAGTTTCAGTAGGTAACAGATTTCTAAAATAAATGTAAAGTATGATTTTTGACTGATATGTCACATATTTATCCATCAACTTGAATATTTAAGTCAAGCAATGCATACAATTTATTCTGCAAACTTCTCTTCAATTAACTCTAAAAAATTAAAATGCACAAATTATGATTAACAATGGATAATAAACCTAAAGCTTCTATTGTTGTATAAAAAGAAAAGCAAATAATCCTTAACAGTTACATGAAACTAAAATTAGCATATACATGTAATGTTGAAAACTTTAACCTGCTAGATAAATTCTCAGTGTGTCTAAACACTCATTCCATCTGAAAAATAACCTGCCTCAATGTCACCTGCTACAACAAGATGCCTAATCGATCTGATACGCTCATCTGATATATAATGGCAGCTTGAAACAAATAAAATTCACTTCATGGTATTTTAACAAAAGCATAAAACTTCATTCTTAAAATAATGAAGCTGTGTAGCAAAATATCTTTCATAAAAAATCTTATTCAAATAGAAAAAGTTATGCATAATATGCAGAAAGAATTTTTTTCATATAAAAAAGTCACGAACAGGACATGAAGCCTTTTCATGTTTATAAGCAAGTTGGCCTTGACATTCAATAAAGGTTATAGAAACCAAGTTGGCCTTGACATTCAATAAAGATTATAATACCTTAAATTGTTAAATCTTTGAAACATCATCTTGTCATGAATTAAAATGACCTTCAACTTTGGCTCCATAGTGAAGGTCATTTCAAAACTGAAAACTCCATTGGATTATCTGTTATTTAGTCAAGTTACAAAAATTTCACACAGACACACAGACAAAACATAACCCATTTTCAACTGCATTTTATGAAATAAATGTAAATATACTTCAAAGAAACCAAATATTACATCAGATTTCTTTCTCCAATCATCAATTTTTTAAAGGTTTTAGCACCCTTCATGAATTTGCTGAAGTTTTGGTAGTCATTACAATGCCATAAATGTGGTGCTCTGACCAAAGTTTCATTCAAAACTGTCCAGTAGTTTTAGAGGAATAGTTGAAAGGTGTGTTACCCCCCCCCCCCCCCCACCACACACACTGTGCTATGCCATAAGCTCCAATGACCATTGAAGACAAAGCTAAAAAGGCCAAGATTCAAAACAATGTCAACATGAAAACATCTATAAGAAATTTTCATGTTACTTATTCCAACTGGAAACTAGCTTAAATGGCCAGATGTAGTTTAATAAGTAACTTCTTTTTACCATCACAGATAAATGTTTTTGGATATTATAAAATGCTTTCTTTGCAAAAAAATATAAAAAGTAAAAATTTGCAAATTTGTGATGATGGATGTATCATTACTTCATCATAATTATAACCAGTGGGTTAAAAACAGTGTGAAATTTCTTCATTAAAACAATCAGAAGACAACATTGAAAGGCACTTTCTCAATTGTACACTTTACGATAGAAAACCTGTTACATATTCTTCTTTAATTACATCCAAACAATATATATAACACAAAACAATCACATTTGTATTATGAAGTCAAAATAACCATTCCTAAAATTTCCTTAACATAAGGATTTTTTTTACCAATTGAATGAAGGACATCAATTTTTTTATGACTAAAACAATATCCAAATTTAGTGTTGTAACATTTAATTATGAACTAGCGGAATGCAAAAAATACAAGTTTAAAAACTTATATACAAAAATGAGATCAGCAGCTCTGAAAAAAATTCCCAAATTCTGATGCATTTACATACAGAAGAAAACTTACAAGATAAAATCAATACAAGAATTTAGCACACTTGGGAAATGAGATGCTTAAAATTCAAACCACAACATAGTTTTGGAAAATCCTAGTTTAGTATTTTGATAACTTGTATTAACTATGGGTATTCATAAGTGTCGCTGTATTAATTATGGGTATTCATAAGTGTCGCTGTATTAACTATGGGTATTCATAAGTGTCGCTGTATTAACTATGGGTATTCATAAGTGTCCCTGTATTAACTATGGGTATTCATAAGTGTCACTCTATTTTATTTGTAATTTGAACTTAAATTTAACTACTTTTGGTGCATTCCAAAATGTTCATGCAAATTTTCTTTTCCAACAGAAATCATCAGCAAAAAGCTTTATTTAAAAAAAAATTGCTTAAACACCCAACTGCTGAACAAACAAACCAATTACATGAAATAATAAATAATCATTATAGAAGAAAACATTTCAGGGAACATTTATGTAAAATTGGGAAATTCTTTAAATGGAGTAAAGAAATACCTTAAATCATGTTAATTATCAATTCAAAGTCGGACATTAACACTCTTTAATCCCCCCCCCCCCACCACACACACACACACGCTCAAACTAGAAAACTAGAGTGCATTTAGTGTGTCTAATATCACTTCTCTCATTTTATCTAGTACGAAATGTACTATCTTTCCTCTCCATCTACTAGAAAACAGAATTAGTTAAGAATCATAAATTCACACACATGCAGTTAGCATTGACACTGTATGCAAAGACAAATAAATGAATTACCTCAATGTATTTTTCATCAAATTACAAAAATTATAACAATAAAAACAATGGCATCAAATTTTAATTAAATAATTGACATGCATGTTTTGAAAATCCAAAATGCCAGCATGAAGGAAATGTACAAAATGGAACAATCTAAACATCAATCAAAATTGAATATGCTTAACACAATAACATGCTATATAACGTTAAAATGTTCCTCTAACATGTGATATAACATTAAAATGTTTTTTTCTATATACCATTGTATATAATGAATTTGCTATGTACATAAATAATGAATGTATTACACTCATGGATTTCTCACAGAGCCTCTTCACAAATTGGAATTCTAAATATAATGAAAATATGTGTAATGGGGCTAAAAACGTGCCATTTATTAATATTAAGTAAATAAATTAATTTTAAAATGTACATGTACATGAGCATGAAGACTCGGTGAGAAATTCACATGAAAAAAATTTAATAAAGAGGAGACTGTACATAAATATTTAAATACAAACTTTATATTTGTTCAACTAGAAACTTGCAACAAGGAAACAAACTTATAAAAACATGAATTGAATGAATTTTGAACACTCCAGGATTTTTTCTTAAAACAAATGTCTGTTTATAAAACATGACTAGTTTGTTCAACTTTTAATCTTTTAGCACTCTGAGCATCTCCTGAGCCAATTGCATTTGAGACAGGCATAACTACGATAGTCTTTGCACCAGGAATCGTTGTAGCGTTTGCTCTGACTGCCACAGTGGTGGGATTACTTGTGGCTGTGGTGACAACATTAATATTTCCATTAACATTCTGGGGATTGACAGATCCAGCATTGGACGAGATGACCATTAAGGTAGTAGTGTTTGCATTGACTGGTGTACTAGCCCCTCCCCCTGAGGAGTTGACAGTAGAGCCAGTAGATGCCTTGTTAATCACAGGTGTATTATATTTCGTCTCTCCTCCACCTCCTCCTCCAGAAGCACTGGATGCTTTATTTATCACAGGTGTAGTACACTTTGATTCTGCATCCAGATTACTCATCATTATAGCACTATTTAAATCAATGAACTGAAAAGAAATAAACAGTAGATCAATGTATTTGTCTGATACAAAGTGACATTCATGATATCTTTAAGCATTAACAACTGATGAATGAAGTGAAAACCCTAAATTACGAAAATATTTGTACCTTCTTCAACAAGTCAGGAAAAATATAATGTACACATAAATACTGAAAGTTTTTCTCATACTTTACAGTTATGAAACTAACCAATGACGTATATTTAAGTCTATGTATAAACTTATCATCTGAAGTTCTTAAAAAAATATTTGAATCTGTCCCCCCCCCCCCCCCCCCCCCCCCCCCCCCCCCCCCCCCCCCGACAACCCAAACCTTTGTACAGCCATATGGCAAAAGTATTGCAAAACACCAATTCTTCTTAGAAATACTTTGGTTCTTTTCATTTGCATGTTTGAATAGAAATAATTTGACTATCGACTTAAAATGTGATAAGAACAAATATAAGGGGGTATAAGTTCCACTTGACACCGGAATTCTGTGACGTCATCTTATGTTTACATTAGATGTAGAAGAAACAGATGATAGCTCAAAGTGCCATTGAACTGGCACTGGACAAAAAGAAAGTTTTGCTAGAATTGTATGCTAAGTGATATAAAAATTCTGAAATAGCCAAATTATTGGGATGCATCAATCCACAGACGAATTTAAAAAAAAAAAAATTAAAACAACCAAGGCAGTAGAAAATCCCAATAGATCAAAAATTTTGAGTGACTGTTGTTGTCACAAATTATATTGGCATGATAGAAAAAGACATGAACATTTAGATATAACCAACACTCAATAGTTAGATTCCTCGTCCTGTATGTACAAGATTTGTTCAGAGAATTTACAGCAACAGACATAAAACATGCTCCATCCAAAAATCCATCTCAATTCAAAAGTCAACCAGCTAAGACGAGTTCAGTGGTGTCAAGTTAAGCTAGCATGGACTGAGCACAGGTAGTAAAAAGTTTTGTTCATGGACAAAACACAAGTTGTTATTGGTGAGAAAAATATTTTGAAAGTTTTGAGAGAAAAAAAAAATCAACAGAAAGTGGAATCCAGGGCGTTTAAATATCTTGAAAGCACCCCACTGGGTGAGTGTTATGTTTTGGGGATGTATTTCATATGATGGTGTTGGTACTTTAGTTAAAGTTGATGGAAATATACATTAACAAAAGTATGTTAATTTACTAGACGAAAACTTGTGGCCAGTTGTTGAGAAGGAATTTAGCAATGGTGATTGGATTAATCAGGATGATAATGCAGTGTTTATCATCCAGAAAGGTTATATTACAAAATATTAGAAACTTATTAAATACTACATGTATGTATTTTCAATACGAAGAATTTTGTTTCAACTTTATTTTTCAATGTGAAGAGGTTGGCCATGTCTATTACAATGCTTCTGTCATGTCTTTACTTTATTTAGATTTGAGCTTACCTGTCTAACTTCTCCCATCACTGCTATCGGGGTTTCTCCAGTTGCTGCTGCAACTTTATGTTCAATTAAATAAAACATGTATTCATCATATAACAACCTGATTAAATGGAATGAACCAAAACTAGCAGCACTTCTCAATGTCAAATCACGGATCACCATGGAGCTAAAAATATTATGATTCAATTTAATTACTTATTTTGTATTTATATGGTTAAAGTTAAGATACGTAAATGTTTAAAACAAAATAAACTAAATAAAATGTTTGATGACTGAATAAGACTTATTTGCGTATGGAGACCATACCATATAGCAGGGTATTTTAATGGTGTGCAAATTTTGGCTTATTTTGGGAGTAGTATTAAAATTGCCAAAATAAAAAAACATGAAAATACCAGTCAACTAGAGCACATTTAAATTGCCAAAATACATGTAAATACATGTAAAATTTCCACTGACCTTTTTTTGTCAAAATCGCCTAAAATGAGCCCCACAAAATAACCTGCTATAGGGTACATCATTAATAAAACGTAACCAAGAGGGAATCTATATTATATTGTAAAGACTTCTGTTTCTTTTTAATCAGACATAATATCATGTCTTTAGTGCATACTGCTAATCTTATAGTACTGTCACTAATCCTATAATCAGATAAAGTTTAATATACCAGTATAAATAATTTCTTGTGATCAATTCAAACTGAATCAAAACATTTTAAGTTTTGTGTGTCAGCTGGCAAGTAAATGTTCATATTACACAGACTAAAAATCTTCTAAATTCCGTTTATGTCCCAAATAAAAAAAAATTATCAGTAAATTTTGATAAACTACTATATTACCTGTAAAATGACCACTTCAACAAGAACTGCCTAGCTGCCTTTGGAAAACTACTATTCCCTTCATGAGTTTTAAGCACTTGATTTACTACTCCCTCTAACCAAATTGCCCATTGTTCTAATGAATTCTGTTGCTGCAGAGTTTTCTTAAAGTCTTCTTGTAATTGTTGTACTACATTATCCTCACACTGACAAACCCAAGACGCTTGTTCCTGTAAACATGTATAGATTATTTAACATAAAGCATTACTTCATCAATTAAATTAACTAATTGTACAAGTATTAGGATTATTTATCTCTGTGTATTTAAGGATTTCATTTTTTTCCCTTATGCTAAATGGGATTTTAATATTACTTTAAATGTGATCCTGTAAATATCAACACTTCTCTTCAGGGCTTTTTCTACCTTACATTTATGGCCGAAATTCGGCCTCATTCCCAATGCAAAATATGGCTCTTTTTTCCCAAATTGAATTTAGGCTTTCATTTTTCCCAATTTTAACATGTCAAAACTACTAGGTTTTTTGGATGGAAAAATTATTTCTAAATAACTTCCGATTTAATCGATGTTCACTTAATCGTTTCTGGAAGGATGTAACAGTGCATCAAGTTTCCGGAAGTGCATTCAAAATTCCTCGGTTAACTTCGTATGGCCTATAACTGTATAATCAATACTGTCACATGTACAATACGAATGGCTACAACAAATTACAAACATGTCACACAACGGCAGATATCAAAGAAAAAAGACGCCTTAAAATGCAAAAAACTTGATGCATTAGGATTTAAGAAAGGGGCTGCAATACCAGATAACGATGTTACTTCTGATCTAGGGTTGCCTCAAATGGAGAATGAAATGGTCTGTAAAGTGACACAGGATGACTCTCGTACTGCTGGACCTTGCACTAGTAGCAGTAGCGTGGCCGAGAAATTCAAAGAAGAGGTCATTGCCAATAATGAGGAGGCAGATATTGTTGTTGTTCCCGATGCTAGACAATTCAGTAGTAGAAGGTATGAGTTACGCTACAGTTGGTTGTATTACAGTGTCATCTAAGAAGGTTATATTTGTAAACACTGTGAGTTATTTAACCCAAGTTCAGACAAGAGCTTCATAGGCTAAGGTGTTCAACTAGGTAAACATCCTACAAGGAAGTTAGAGCAGCATAACTCGAGTAAAATGCATTCAGTTTCATTGGAATGTTATGTAAACTGCAGTACACATGTTAATGTATATCAATAGTTATGCAAACAATGCACATGTTCCGAAGGAAATGATAAACTGATGATCAGGTAGGTGCTATGGTCGATAATTTTAAAACATTTATAAACAGAAAAATTATACTGTAATAAATGAACTCATTAAATGAATAATAAAACTCTTAAACTGTTTTATTGTTCTTTCAATTTTTCCCAATTTCTGGAGTTTAGGCCCTAAATTTCCCCAAGTCATAGTACCCAGACATTTTTCAAGAAAACTAAAAAAAGCCCTGCTCTTATCAACCTTGAGTAAATAAAGAAATTTAATATTTTTAAATGAAATCTGATTAATTCTGATTTGACTAAAAATTGATGTATAAAATAATATAATTACAGACACTAGAAAAATTGATTTTTTAAAATGATGTACCATTTTTATTGGTCTCAAATTTGCATAATTGATATTTACCTGTACATTGGCAAAATCTACCCTGTTAAGATCAGTTAACATTTGGTTGATTTGTGATGTGTTCTGTAAAACAGCCCGAGCTGCTTGAGCTAAATGATTTAATGATGTGTATCTTCTCAGAGTCTGAGCAAAAGCACTAACTGCACTGACCTAAAACACAATAACAAAATAATTCTCAACACATTTCCAAATTGTCATACACAAATATCATGTAACAATCAGTTGTCATACACATAAATCACATTAATTTTATGTACACATGCACAATGTATCAATAATCATTATGCACACATACAGCATTTTTCCAGCTTACTAAAACGGGGTTATCAATGACCCCCTTACATTTTTCAAAATGAAGGGGTCATGAAATTTTTGGAATAAAAATTACTTTTTTTTGATATTTTACAATAAAGGGAATATTTTGTTTATAATTAGAGGATATGTATTAATCTCTTTGTCTATGTTTAAATGTTTTATTCCAAACGTACTTATATATGTAATATTTGAAACAGTAAAATCAAGACAGTATCCCAAATAAAATTACTGAATGTTCTACTGTCAACCCAAGTAAACAGACCATTATCATTCATTATTACTATCCACCCCTTCCCATATGGCTGTTTGGGATCCGGCTGTTTTTACATCTGATTTTATTATTTTCATAAATCATCAAAGGATATTTGTTTAACCAAATTTTATTAAAATCTCGATTTACATTCGCCTTTTTAAGTTGACTGCGAGTCGTCTGCAAGTAATTTACTACCAGATGCCGCCTGGTCATGTTCAGAGCTCCGTGCAGAACTTTGACACAAGTCGTTTAAAAACGTTGTCAAACGAGATTGTTTGTTGAGCGCCTATAATTACTACATAAATCAATACAAACATTTCAAAAATTAAGAATATAGACAGGTTCCTTTATTAATAATTAGCTTCCTTTAATATGGTATGATAGTCATGTAGTACAACAATACAGAATTTCCGCTCAGTACTTTTGTTTTCGATCGTGTCACCTTTTATAATTTACAGTAGCTGATTTCAATGTATATAACAAGAGGCCCAATAGGGCCTGTATCGCTCACCTGGCACATCCTTATTTGTTCTTTGCTTTTTCTTTTTAAATATATTCAATCAATAAAATGTAAACAAACTCACTAGCAATATCCTTATTTTCTATTATTTCAAGCGCTATGAATCATAAAATTTCTTTCAATTGGCCATGTACTTTCAGAAGATTTAGGCTGAAATAAATCTTATTTGCATGTTACATAATTATTGCAAAAATGGAAAATTGTACAGAAAAACCCATTACATATGTTTTATCCCCAACATCTAGTTTCTATGTTATAAATTTCAACAAAATCAGTTTATACATGTAAATAAACCCATAATGGCCATTTTTCGATTTTTGCTACTTTAAAGTAACGGCGGCCATCTTGGATTTCCGACAGAAATGTTGGATACAATTTTGAATCTATACCACCCAAGGACCTTCCACACTTCCATATCCTTTCAATTGGCCACGTACTTTAAGAGAAGAAGATTTTCAAAGATTATGGCTAAAAATAAACCTTATTTGCATATTACGTAATTATTACACAAACGAAAAATCGTACGGAAAAACCTGTTATATATGTTTTATCCCCCGACATCTATTTTCTATGTTTCAAATTTCAACAAAATCAGTACAAAAATCAACCCAAAATGGCCATTTTTTAATTTTTGCTATTTATAGCAGGGCTCTACAGTGCGAGTAAAACACTCGCATTTGTGAGTTATTATTGTTAAATGCGAGTATGATTTGTTCTTTCACTCGCCCGTTTGCGAGTAACGAAAAAATTTCAATTACCGATTTTTTTCTATTACAGTTACTAGTTTTTTCACACAATCCGGTTTAGTTCTCCATTTTTCTAGAAGGATTTTAGGTAATCATCTGGATCTTTCTTGTGCTTTAAAACATGCCTGAATAACCTAGAATCGTCTGTATTCTTATAAATAAGGTCAAGCACTCAACTGATAACGATCTAACAGTGTAATTTACTGTCATGTCAACATGAGTGGCGATAAAAGAAAGAAGTCTACAGGCATCTTATCATTTTTTAAACGTGTTTCACGTGAATTAACTGAATCGGAACGCGGTGAATCAGTTTCTGATATCGATGAACACGAGACACATGAATCGTTTGAAGCGGTATGAAGCGAAGCAAACGCGGCTAAAGTTATTAAACCAAAAAAGAGATCTTTTCAAGAAGCGTGGAAGAGTGATTTTTCATGGTCAGTTTATGATGAAACTAGCGATACGATGTATTGCGATGTTTGTAAAAAAGCTGGACCGGAGATAGCCGGAAAAAGCGAATTTGTAACTAGCAAGAAAAAGACGACCATGTGCAAAACCAGAATGGTCAGAAAAAATCCACACTGTGTCCTCCAGTACCAAATAAGGAAATATGTTATGAAAAACTATTGATTGTTTTATTACAAACATTTCAGAAGGCATCTGTCTCATTTAATTTATTACACAAGTCATTGTGATAATCAGTGTACTGATAAGTCTTTTATTGTCTATTGTGCATGTATATAGTAAATTATTATTGATTCAACTCATTTCATCTATTTTTCATTTTCAACTTTATTTAAAATAATACAAATATTAGTTAGATTGGTGGCCAGTAACTTTTTGGGCTTGGCGAGTAACTTTCAAAGGTTTACTAGCACTGGGCCAGTAGAAATTTTTGCAATCGTAGAGCCCTGTATAGTAATGGCAGCCATCTTGGATTTCTGACAGACATGTCGGATACAATTTTGAATCTATACCACCTAAGGACCTTCCAAACTCAATATTGTTTTCAAGATAATAAGCAATTTAAGTCTTTTTTTGCAGCTGTGACCTTGACCTTTCAACATATAACATTGAGCCATACATAAAAATGATTGTCATGTCAATACCTACAATATTCTAATATACATGCCCATACAAAAAGTTTATAGTTTTCAAGATAATTAGCAATTTAAGTCTTCTTTTGCAGCTGTGACCTTGACCTTTCAACATATGACCTTGTATCATATATCAAAATGATCTTTGTCACAATACCTACAATATTCTAATATACATGCCTATACAAAAAGTTCATAGTTTACAAGATAATTAGCATTTTAAGTCTTTTTTGAAGCTGTGACCTTGACCTTTCAACATATGATCTTGAACCATATATCAAAATAATTGTCATGTCAATACCTACAATAATCTAATATACATGCCCATACAAAAAGTTTATAGTTTTCAAGATAATTAGCAATTTAAGTCTTCTTTTGCAGCTGTGACCTTGACCTTTCAACATATGACCTTGATCCATATATCAAAATGATCGTCATGTCAATACCTACAACATTCTAATATACATGCCTATACAAAAAGTTCATAGTTTTCAAGATAATTAGCAATTTAAGTCTTCTTTTGCAGCTGTGACCTTGACCTTTGAACATATGACCTTGTATCATATATCAAAATGATCTTTGTCACAATACCTACAATATTCTAATATACATGCCTATACAAAAAGTCAATTGTTTTCAAGATAATAAGCAATTTAAGTCTTTTTTTTTGCAGCTGTGACCTTGACCTTTCAACATATGATCTTGAACCATACATAAAAATGATTGTCATTTCAATACCTACAATATTCTAATATACATGCCCATACAAAAAGTTTATAGTTTTCAAGATAATTAGCAATTTAAGTCTTCTTTTGCAGCTGTGACCTTGACCTTTCAACATATGACCTTGATCCATATATCAAAATGATCGTCATGTCAATACCTACAATATTCTAATATACATGCCTATACAAAAAGTTCAAAGTTTACAAGATAATTAGCATTTTAAGTCTTTTTTGAAGCTGTGACCTTGACCTTTCAACATATGATCTTGAACCATATATCAAAATGATCGTCATGTCAATACCTACAATATTCTATTATACATGCCTATACAAAAAGTCAATTGTTTTCAAGATATAGTGACAAATATATAATTTTAAGCAATTTTCCCACTTTGTACCTTATAATTTCCCCATTTTGAGCCTCATGGCTACCATTTGTGCAAATCTGAAACTAGATGACCTAGGGATGGTATAAATGAAATAACTAAGGTATATCTCTTGTACATTCAGAGGAGAAGATTTTTAAAGTTTTTCACTATTTCCCCCCTTATGGGGCCCCAAGGGGACATAACTCCTTCATTTTTGCAAATCTGAAAGGGCTTCAACCAGGCATAATGGTTACCAAGTTTCATCAAATTTGGCCCAGTGGTTTTGGAGAAGAAGATTAAAATGTAAAGTTTACGGACGCACGCACGCAGGCACATACACACGCCGCATCATACCATAAGCTCACGCTGGCTAAAGCCAGGTGAGCTAAAAATGGTTGTGTAAAAATAAACACAACAGCAAAACTAAGTTGCGCCATTGATAAAAAAAATTGTGTCAAAATGCAAGAAACACACTCTGGAGAAAACACTGCACATACGCTATCATGTTACAGTCAATATAATACACAGATATGTATACAAGCCTCTGTAAGGGAGTGGTGAAGTGGTCTGTAACATGCACTAACATATCACAGTGTCTCTCACTGTCTTGGTTCTAATCCCACTCAGGCAAATCCCAGTGTAAGTAAGTTTGCTTGCCAAAGGTCGATGGATTTTCTCTGGGACTCCAGTTTCGTCTACCAGCCAAGAATTGACAGCTTTGATATAGTAAGATTCTGACTGGGGTGTAAAACACCATTACTATACTAAAATACATGAATAGTTGTGAGTTTGCAGCTTGTTTAATCCCTTTTTTAAACACAGAATAAACTGTAAAGGGGTACATACATGTATTTGCAGGGTGAAAATTGCATGATTGATGAAATCGTACATTTCACAGAATAAGCCAAAAATTTTACCCACTTAAATGTTTCCCCTTTACAGTAGATTATTAAGACATGCAGCTTTTTTTTTTAGGCTATTGCTTTAAATAAAAATGTATGAATTGAAGACTACAAACATGTAAAGTTATGTAGAAAATGGACCAGCGGCTTAACCATTTGGAGAGACTCACATTCTGTTAAATGGTTTCTGCCACAAGGGAGATATAAATCAAACAGACTTACTTTTGTTTTTATCATGTCATCTGGTACACCAGTCATGGCACCTTTCAGCCAGTTTTCTAAACTCTTTGCAAAATTCCTAATAGCTTGAGTAAGGGAACCTATTTGGAATATATCAATTTAAATTAACATGTGACACAAATACACAATAAAATTTGAAGATCAAGTACATTCAAATTAAATATTCTGATAAAAAATTAATTTCATCAACTCGCTAAAAAATGAATTACTTTATAGGATTTCAAAATCAGATAACATAAATGCTGTAATTGTAGGTCATAAATCCCCATAACTACACGTAGGTCATAAATCCCCTATCTACATGTAGGTCATAAATCCCCTATCTACATGTAGGTCATAAATCTCCATAACTACATGTAGGTCATAAATCTCCATAACTACACGTAGGTCATCAATCCCTTACCTATATGTAGGTCATAATTGCCCAAAACTACGTATAGGTCATAAATCCCTGTAACTACATTTAGGTCATAAATCCCCGTAACTACATGTAGGTCATAAATACACATAACTACATGAAGGTCATAAATCCCCTACCTATATGTAGGCCATAAATCCCCATGACTACATGTAGGTCATAAATCCCCTATCTACATGTAGGTCATAAATCCCCTATCTACACGTAGGTCATAAATCTCCATGACTACATGAAGGTCATAAATCCCCTATCTACATGTTGGTCATAAATCCCCTACCTATATGTAGGCCATAAATCCCCATAACTACATGTAGGTCATAAATCCCCATTCATTTATCTAATTATTTTTAAAAAAAGTTTTGTAAACTTACTAGGGATCGGACGAAGAACATCAGGGATTAAAACTTCTACAAGTGCTTGATAAAATGCATAGTCAGCTCGTTTGACATATTTTACTACACCATCATGCTTAACCAATGTATATAGTTTCTCTCTTGGTAGTCTCTTCTCATAATCATTATCTGCCCTAAAAATAGAAGACAATAATCATCATTAAATTTTCTATCCTACAAATATTACAGATGTATTTTGGTAGCAACTTATTATGGCTCAAGGCAACTACAAAAATACACAAAATACAGCTGTTTTCCTCAAAATCAAAACAATAAAACATTATCAGAACAAAAAGAACATTCAGGCATTAATCAACAGACTGATGAATTAGATATACTATCTCTATATGCATACTTACGTAATAAGATCTACAGGTTGGTTTCTCCAAAAGCCTTGCCACAAGGCTTCAATGAGAGAAAACTGGAGATTAACAACCACATCAACAATAGCCTAAAATATAAATCAAAACCAGGTAAAACATTACTTGTATATATGTAAGGTAACTTAGACATGAGAGAATCTTCCTTAGTTATAAAATAAAACATACATATAAAATAAATTATGTAAATATAAATTTTAAATAAAATATATACCTTTTTAACATCAATGGTAATCAAATATTAAAATAAACAGGCAATAATTTTCAATGTCACCAAAAAGAGGCCCACATCATAAATGTGTGTTAAATGTACAGGTAAAATTTATTTAAATTGGAAAAAGTCATAGAAGTTAAGTGATTACATGATTTATTAGCTAAAAATATCTTTAAGACAGGCACACAGATGTACAGTCAATTTATTACTTGCCCTCCTTATTCCAACTGGCACTGCAGGTAAAACTTGATGACCAATATATAAAGAAAATGTACCAAAATCTTGCCAA
Organism: Tegillarca granosa; assembly: GCA_029721355.1. NCBI lineage: Eukaryota > Metazoa > Mollusca > Bivalvia > Arcoida > Arcidae > Tegillarca > Tegillarca granosa. The sequence continues at coordinate 78,380 of JARBDR010000511.1, read as the reverse complement.
TGGAAACATGACAAACAGACATTTTATCATAAATCTTCAGGATTGATAAGATATAATTCTTAAAGCAAAATTTGCTTTTGTTTTTCCATATCTTTCAAATAAATCATTATTATATATTATTTACAGTAGAACTTCGATAACTCAAACTTCGATATCTCGAATACCACGGATAACTTGAAGTCTTTATTTGTCCCGACTGGTTTTATATATAAGTTATATTAAGGTAGCTTCGATAACTCAAACTTCTATAATTCCAATACCCCCAATAACTCGAAGTAAATATTTGGTCTGTAGTTAAAAAATCTATTAAATTTAACTTCAAAAACTCGAATTTTATTCTAACAATGTGTGACCAAAAACCCGTAATTAAAACAATCAGACAAATCACATATGGGTAATTATTAGAGAAGTAAACCGAGTAGTTCTAGTTATCTACCGTATTAATAAGTATCAATTAACGGATTAATATTCAGTACCGTCACGGACAATTAATTTTGATAGGTACGCTAATCCCTTACTCTTATCTCTAATTACAGAATCTGAGTAATATGCTGCCATCGAGAAACAGTTCAACTTCCGACCTAATTACTCCAAGCTTAATTTAAACGACTAACCCAGTGGTACTCACAACTGCATTTAAATATTAAAGACTTATGGCAATGCTTTGTAATTTTATTAACTGAGTTCGTATTATCTTAAAAATGTAATAAATAAGTATTGTTGATAAACATTACACATATCTGATTTCCGATTCCGTTGTTCGTATACATCATCGTTTTAAAATAAAGTAACACGTTTTGAATACGTATTATGATTATTATTATAATATTTCGAAAGTAACTATTAGTATTGTTTTTTTTCTATTGCATCTCATTCGAGTTCCAATAACTGTTTACAACATCAAAGATTTCTGTAGTGGAAAACATATACTAGTATTAATGTGACTTCATCCTTCAACTTTGATAACTCGAAAACCCCGATAACTCGAAGTCACCACCGAAGTCCCATGGACTTCACCGAAGTCCCATGGACTTCGAGTTATCGAAGTTCTACTGTACTTTTTAATATAAGTGAAGTATTGCTACTTACCTCACAATGTTCTCTGTACATTTTCTCAAATGATCTGATATGATCTGCAGTTACACCTTCAGGTAATGGCCCAGACAGATCAATGTCTCCAAAGTTTGGCAAGGCACCAGATGCATCACCTAAAAACTGTTGATGTTGTTGCTGTTGTGTAGTAGCAGCATCCACTGCTGTTCCATACTGACTTTGACCTTCAGAGCCATCATTTTCCATTTTACAATTCGGTGGGCGGAACCTGTATGAAAATTTTAAAGAATATCTACCAAAAAAAATTTTAAAAAGCTACAACATAAAATGATAATGAAAAAATTGAAAAGTTAAGTTGCTTTGTTTGTATTAACACTTTATTTTAAAATACATGTATATTATTTTAAATTTGAAGTTGAATAACAAGTTTCAACCATTTTCTATGCTAAAAAAGTTCATGTAAAAATACATGTATCTAAAATATCTTAAGATCATAGAAGTTTTAAAAACAAATGAAGACTTTAATTTTGACTTGTATAGGTCATCCACAATCTGATGGCAATATTTACAACAAGTTTATTTTAATTTTAGGTATGGTTCTAACAGATAAAGCATAAGAAGTGTGAAAGTATACATACATGTATGGTTACACACTGTTATAACCTGTTCATTTAGTTTTACCTGCATTATAACACTTATCAGATCATAAAAAAACCCATATACTTAAAAACAACAAAACAAGGTTTACTTTTTAGATTAAACATTTATCATATATAATTTATAATGGTAGTTAAAAGTGAAAATTCTACTTACTTTTTGCCTTGATACATGGGTTGTTGTCTCATGGCCATTGTCTGGTCATCAGTAAACTGATTTAGTGGAGAGTTGGCCTTTATTCTGATACCGTAGTAATGATATTTAGAATTACCCCTGTAAAAAGTACAACAATATACAGTAACAGACATTACAGAACAAAAAACAACTACTGCAGTATAGACATTACAGAACAAAAATCAACTACTGCAGTACAGACATTACAGAACAAAAATCAACTACTGCAGTACAGACATTACAGAACAAAAAACAACTACTGCAGTATAGACATTACAGAACAAAAAACAACTACTGCAGTATAGACATTACAGAACAAAAATCAACTACTGCAGTACAGACATTACAGAACAAAAAACAACTACTGCAGTATAGACATTACAGAACAAAAACCAACTACTGCAGTACAGACATTACAGAACAAAATACAACTACTGCAGTACAGACATTACAGAACAAAAAACAACTACTGCAGTAGAGACATTACAGAACAAAAAAACAACTACTGCAGTACGGACATTACAGAACAAAAAACAACTACTGCAGTATAGACATTACAGAACAAAATCAACTACTGCAGTACGGACATTACAGAACAAAAAACAACTACTGCAGTATAGACATTACAGAACAAAAAACAACTACTGCAGTACATTTTTGGCTTGTTTTTTTTTTTTTTTTTTTTTTGATCTATTAATCAACACGTACTCATTATTATCCCTCTATAAACCAGTAAGACAAAATTGAACAGAATTTAATTAATCATGAAATCAGATAAATGTTTATTAAATATAAGAATATAGGATAATAATTCGTCATGATTTTCAATTATTACTCTCTTACCTAGTACCAAGTCTCCTAGTTCTTAATCCTAGAAATACAGATCTTATCAGCTTTCCAAATGATGCTGGATTCATGGGGTCCAGATTCTGTTCATGACAATGACGTAGATAGTGATTATATAAAGTACTTCTAGGTAAGCTAACACCTTCAGCTGTCTCATAATTATCTATTAACCATTGTACCTGTTGTAATTAAATCAATTACAGATAATTAAATGTAAAATATAATGACAAGAATAAATTCTTTCCCAAACTATTTTTGAATGGCTATCTGCATTTGCATTATAAACACAAAAATATATATAGATTTTTTTTATCTTCCCTAGCAATTAAGCATATGGTAAACAAAGTCCTCATCTACATGATTATCTTAAAGAATTGACTTCAAAATATCATGCTTGAAATTTCTTCAAGATTCTACAAAATCTTAATAGAAGAGAAAATCTGAAGCAAATTTCAACTCAAAAGAAACATTTTAATTACTGGGTATTTGTTTAAAAGAACCAATTTCCAACATAATTTCAAATTAGCATTTATAATAGAGTTATTCTTCAAGTTTATACTTCATCTCTCAACTTTAAAGCATGCTGACTTGTTCTACTCCCAAAATTAAACAATAACATGTAATATGTAAATAAAACATGTAATATGAACATGCTCAATGAGAGTAATTTGTATTTATACATGTAGGTATTTGTATATCTAATGTCTAGCAAGCAGAAGACATATTTCTCACTAAAATACACATGTATATGAAGCCTTACTTTTATGGTCAGAATATTCTTTAAATGAATGCTGCATGTCTGAACCAAAACAAGACATTAAAATGATGTTTAAAATCATCCATTTCCAAATCTGATCACACAAATTTACCACATATGATCAGTAATATTTTATCTTTTTTTTTTTTACACCTTTTCTACTTGATGTACTTTTTACATACAAAAATTAGAAAATAAAAAATATTTTCTATCACAGAAAGTTTGGGCTATTTCAACATTTTTATATTGGAATAAATCACAAGACATGACATGCATTATATAAAATTTTATGTGATAAAATATATTTCTTTAAGGACCAGAATTTCAGATATACAAGAACGTCAAATTTTATTTTGAGCTAGCGCTAGTTTTTTTTTTAATATTAGAAAACACAAAATGTGAAACAAATTTTTTTTCAGAGAAAATTTAACCTGCAAAATTAAATTTTGTCACCAAAATGTGTTTATTAACAATAAATAAATTAACTTTTACAAGAATCATTTTACAAAATCTAAAATAGATGATTCTATCCAGAGCGGTTTTGTATGTTTTATGATCATTTTTTATAAATGAAGCAAGCTATTCTACAAACAACACACAATTATTTACAACATTTATCCATCACTCTGTAAACAGTGTTCAGGCTAGATAGATCATATATAGGGCCATATAGAGTTATATATATATAGTCATTAGAAGTGTATCAATGTTTAAAGTGCTATTAATTTCTTCCTAGCCTGAACACCCAACTTACAAGAAAAGTAAGAGAAAAGCAAAAGCAACTTTAAGTTGGTACAACAAACAAGTTTTAATAATTTATTCTAAAAGTATCTTAACAAATCAAGTAGAACAGTAATATCAAATGTTGCTGGTTGTTTTTAGCATATAATCTGTAAAGATCTAAGTGGACCCTGATGTTTTACAAACTTAGCCTGAACACTGATAATTTGAGTATGGTAAAGTAAAAAAAGAAACTAGTTTGGTACCAACTGCACGTTTCCCTGCATTACATCACTCGAATAGCCTAACATAGCATCACCAGCTTGGGAATTATCCTAAATAAAATCGGAAAGAGAGAACAAAAATGGGAATCACTTTTGAAGCCTTAAAATTATAGAAAAAAGGAATCATTGGGTTATTTTGGATATGTTGCAGGTAGCTGTCAAGTTTATGTGTTGCTCACATGTCCTGTAGTGTTTGGATAAATTTACAAAGTATTTACAGCTATTTTAAATTGATGGTCAGGATTCAAAGATAAAAACTGCCTTGAAAATGTTCAAAATTGACTAATGTTGTGATATTTAATTTAGGTGAATGTGACTACTTCAAAGACACATTGTATTAAAAGGTTCTGCCTTACAATAATAATGTAAGATTGGACACATATAACTATGTTGTATGTATAATCAGATGAGATTGAACTTAGAACAGTAGGTAATGATTTCATTCTAAATCCATTAAATATTTATTTTCTTGAACAGAAAAAAGCTATATCTACTTAATACATTGAGAGAAAATCTTCTACATTAAAAATAAATTAGGTTTACTCTGTAGGAAAATAGGCTAATGCTTTGCTGTGGTTAAATGGCACAAAAATCTCACACATACGCACACACACCACATAGATAAAGAGTCTGATAACACTTACAGTGACCGGTGAAGCTCTTGTAGTATGTGTTAGTGGGGTTCCTTCTCCATCCATAGTTCCACCTTGTATAAGATAGGTGCCACTTTGGTGTTGAAGTATTTGTCCTTGGACAGCTTGAACTGTACCAAGCTGTGTAAGTCCTGCAGCAACCTAGAAAATATAAAATTTAATCTTGAGATAGGATTAAAATCAATTACACATTTTTCTTAGCTTTATATGCTTAGTTTATATAACTTCTAATCATACAATTAAAAACATAAAATTGGCACATTAATATATTTAACCGTTATAAATATTGACACACAAAAAAACTAACTATTAAACACAAGATACACTAATAATTAGGCTTTAAGTGATGACGTTCATTTTCTACATTCTAAAAAAGGAAAATGTAAATATTTAACAATTGAACTGTTTTAAAATGGTGTTCATTGTCAGTATGAAGGCAACAACTTTGCAAGCAAACTTTTCATAACGTGCGTTAGCAGTGAAATTTGTGAATCTGAAACGGGAAGGGGGTAACTGTAGCTGAGGGATAATTTTCAATGGCCAAACATGTGGGTTTCGAATCTGTGATATGTGAGTAGACAGGGATTTACCGAGAGATTTTTTCTGGAATGTCGACATTGTTAGGTTGAGATTCACTCTAACATAATGTGCCGAGCTTCATACTCTGTATCATTCAAATGCAGACAGCAAAGCAGTGAGAAGTATACTTATTCTTTACGCCTGGTGTGGTGCAAATATCTCTCAGTTTAGAAAATTATCGTTTTAAGGTTAGCAAGGAGTTGTGAAGTACTTAAACCATGTATTGTACTTTTGAGGAGTTACTATTGTATCCCTTGTAAATTGATTAAAAGCATGTAGATGATTTTTCAGTTTTTCCGATCAACAAAAACAGCATGTGAAACAGACAATTTTCATTGGATGTGGCTTACATGTGAATTTAATTCCAATTGAAATTTACACCACTTGAAATTTACATCCCGCGAGACATTAAATTGATTGACAAGATGTACCATTACACACTGAAAATAATAGGGTATATATCATCTTTGTCAAGGTAGGAAAATTTTTTTAAAGATCCGATTGTTCAAAATTTTTTTGTGGTTTGTTGGTTTTGACTGATCTGTTGTTGTCTGTTCTTTCAACAGGCCATCAAAAACATCACTCTGTTTCTCACAATGTCAATATTACGGTGAATATCAGCCAGGTGCCTATATATGTTATCAAAATATTATTTTATTAATTTCTTTGATTTTACTTTGTAATATCTCGTAAATGTGTTTTTCAGTCTCGTCTCGAATGTAAACAAATGTGACGTGATAGTTATGTTTGTTTACCTACAATAATGTAGTTCCGGATTGTGTATTGCATTTGATATGTATTCATACACAGAGTGACAAAATTTTTTGGCATTCATTGTCAATAATAATTACAACGGCTCTCAAGCTTGCAGCTATGGAAATTTCACAAGGCAAATGAAAATATAATACAGTAAATGTAATTGGATACAGGACTTATAAAAAGTTTAAACAGTTTACCTGTGTACCACCACTGGTTTGATAATATGTTGTTACAGGTGTATACATAGTTTGACCATAATCTGTTTGATAGGTTCCTTGCCTAAAAAGAAACAATGATATACATTTTACAAACACTATATATAGTCATATTTTCTGGAAAAACATTCTGATGATTTTTCATGTCATTTAACTTTTTTTTTTTTGGGACATGTCCAGCAAAAATAACCATTACTGCAACCCTAATATACATACACACACGAATAGATATATATATATATATATATATATATATATATATATATATATGGTCATTTTAACATTGCATATTACATACTAAATGAAATAATTGCAATGAAAAACATGCAGAAATTTGAAATCAAATACATTATTATGCATATTTCTTACTGAAGACTACAAAACAGACAAAATAATAAATAAACTCAAATTTCATGAAATATGAAACCGTAAATCTACTGGGTAAAATCAAATAATGACAGATAATTTTGATAAAAAAAACAAACAAACGAACAAAAAGCTGACAAAGGACAAACATCTTATGGCTAAATAGACTTGTTAAAAATAAGTTATTCCTTAAATAGTAATACTGATTGATCAAATTATTTATTGATTGATTGATTGGCTGATTGAATGATTGTTGCATAGGTTTTACTTTCCACTTTACCAACTAAGCTACCACAGTGATCATAATGAAAAAGATACATAACAATTTTACGATTTCTAGTAAATGTAGAGAAAAAATCATCGATCTGCATTTATTTTTCTCTGAACTTTACTTTATTAAAATACAACAAAGAATTAACATTTTGCAAATTTGAATATAAACTAAAAGTTCCAAAAAATTATTCCAGTAATTTATGATTTTTAACGAACTTATTCACTACACTAAGATGTAATAAACCTATCAAATATTTAATTTTTAAAATTGAAACAACATTTCTGTAAATATATAATAAATTCAAATGTTTAGATAAATCTTGAGACACAAAAGAATAAACAATAATCAACATGTCATGCTACAAAAAAAAAAAAAAAACAATGAACTGATAAAATCTCCTTAAATTTTAAAATCTAAAAAAAAGAGAAAAATAATAAACTCTTGTTGATTGAACTTAAAAACAGATTTAGATGTAACTCAACAACAAAACTTTAAATTATTTCAACATAAATTTATTAAAAGAGACCCAAAATAAAGCTTGTTATTGCTCAACTGGCCTAGAAGTTTCAGAGCACCAGATTTTCAAAGAATCAAACTATTTCATATGTAAAATGGCTATACATCTACTTCCTGTATATAAAATTTGAACTTAAAATAGTCCATAAATAAATCTGTAATAGCCATATACATCATTGTTCTATGGATAGTAATGTGGTGCTCAATCTTAGAATTCAGACAGCCATGCTAGATGAAATTCTTAGATTAACATCTGCCAGAAAGACAGGAAAAACTCTAACATAAATCATAATTGCTGTTAAGTGATTTTCTAATTATTTTATAGCGACAGCCAACTTAAAACTTGGGAGAAAACAGATAAAATTTCCTATTTGTACTATTCAAGGATAAGGTTTTATTTGCCTCATTGTTTTAAACTGACATGCCACATTCTGGTAAAAAATTTTTAATCATAATCCGTAAAGAACTTCCACACCAAAACTGGTTTGAACTAATACAGTGGTTAAGACAAAACCAAACTTTATACACGCTTGGGAAGAACACTTTGTCATGCATTAAGCTTGGCTTGGTGGAGCAAGCTAAAATAAAACTTTAAAAAAATTAAATTATTAATCAGTTACCATGGGTGATTAATCATTTGGACTCTGAAAGCAAGAAATTCGTGATATCAAAAGCAGAGGGAACAATGCTATACTACGTATAACATAATGTATACTTTACTACGTATAACATAATGTATATTTTACTACTTATAACATAATGTATACTTTACTACTTATAACATAATGTATACTTTACTACTTATAACATAATGTATACTTTACTACGTATAACATAATGTATACTTTACTACATATAACATAATGTATACTTGACTGTGTATCACATAATGTATACTTGACAAAGCAATATCCAATATATAATCCAGTGTAAAAGGAAAATTAACATGAAACACAAGAGTGAGAGGAAGAAACCAAATACAATATAATTATGAACACCGGGTAATATAATATTGTTAGAGTAAAATTTAATACTTTTGATTTCATATGAAATAAGAACTTTGATATTGTCACAAATATTTAGCTGAATGTACAATCAATGTGAGTATAACTAAGGAGTTTTATCATACAGTGCAGATGACATCAATCACAGCAAAAGGATCCTTTTTTAGACTTCATCTAAAAGATGTTCTTTTCATTTCTTCATTGTTAAAATCAGAATGTTAGAAATAATCCAACTTTGGTTTGTCTTAGTCCAGATCTGATCTTTAATCCAAACTCTTAAAGACCTGATCTTTGATCCAAACTCTTAAACAGGGAATAAGAAATGGTATAAATTATAATAATAATAATATAAAATTACTGTAAAACTTAATATAATAAAATTTTGGTGAAATGAAAATCAAAATAAGCTGAATTATCTTAATAGGTAAACAAGACAATTAACATGCAAATTCTGCAAACAATCCCTTTTGTTAAGAAACACCAGATAACACACAAAACAATAGAGTGAATACAAATGACATAATCATAATTGTACTGGTGACAATATACATACTCATCTGAAGACAATAAATTGGACATTAAAAATTTGGATATCTAAAGAATATTTAAAGTTTCTATCAGAACAAAACGTTTTAAAATTAACTAAACAAAAAATTATACTATAAATAAAATTCTTTTATCTACATGTATATTGGAATTACTAAGTCTAAGAAAAATCTAAAATAAATTCATGCTAATTATGGTAACTAACATGCATTTATTAAAGCCAGTATATTATCACTATATTCAGAAAAGCTTTGATAATTTACATGTATCAAGCATTATCTAATATATATATAAAGTAATATATATTTCTTCCCATATTCCCAATATTTCTATAAATTTAAATGTTGAAATGAAAAACTAGTATAAGCAGTGGCAAATGTACTCATGGGCTATTTATGTTTTTTTTAACTTTTTAATTGATATGGGTTCTTTTTTAACTTGTAGCTTTTTTACAAAGAATTTTATTATAAAGCAATTTATGTGTTTATAAATAGTAAACATGCAATGTGAGTTTGGTCTCAAATACATAATGAATACATGCAAGCAATTTAATTTATTCTTTTTTATGAGAACTGGACTCCAAACTTTTTCGGTGTAAATAAAAAGCAAATCACTCCAAAAAAGTGTGCACAGCACGCAGAAATTCACTGCACAACGAGGCACATCTATACATGAGTATTGTTAACAATCGTACATTTGCCCATTTGTAGTTGCGTAGAGACCAGGGTCGTTGCCATCTACGTACTGAACATGTGCTGGATATACTGTCTGTCCGCCTTGTTGTATAGACACTGCTTCCTGGTTCTGTCTTTGATCTCCCATCTGATCAGCAACTGCAGCAGCTGTTTAAAACACAAAATTTTTAAGATAATATATCTCAAAATATACAAAGGCTATCAAAAAGGTAATTTAAGTTTGGTCATAAGGAGCAAATTTCATTTGACTTTTTTATGTAATTCTAATTTGTCTATTTGAGTGCAAATTTTAATCATTGTCACAAATTACTCCCTCCTCTCAAATATGTTCAATTTGGATTGTGGATTGTGGTCTAAACAAACCAAATTTAAATTTTACTCAATATTTGTATAAAATAAACATATTATAAATGTATATAAAATACTCAGGACAAATTTCATATTTGATTATATAACTAGAGACTGCTAACTAAGCAAAATATCATTCAAAGCAGCTCCTTTTTTATCATTTTTTTTTTATTTATTGTCATCTTTTAACCCTAAAACTTGTATAGAATTACAAATGTCATAAAAAATATTAATAAAATCAGAACTCAGCTACAGACAGCATTTAATGATTTGTCACAATTCAAAACAGCTAATAAATATATCCTCTGTGTTTAACTAAATTTTATAAAATATAATAAATGTAGAATTTTGTATTTAAAAAAATCAAATTTGACACTCTAGAATTTACAAGAGCTAATTATGACACTTAATTAAACCTACTACAATATACATATAACTCACTTTCATGCATGATAAAATTTTTACATTTATTAGAATTTTGCAGATATCAGATTGTAAACCCTACTACTAACACAACATTAACATGCAATTATCTAGTACAAATGTACTGATAACGAGATATTTACTGGTAACTATAAACTGCTGTGCTGAATGAGCTGATTGTGCTGGTTGAATTATGGTGGTAGTCTGTGATTTCTGACCTTGTCCTTGCTGTAAAACTGTTTGTCCAGTCTGTTGTTGTTGCTGCTGATTATTGGCCTGTGTATCACTGTTATTCTGTAAGTATAATATTAAAGATTGAGCAATAATTCAATTTCCAACAAGAGTCACGGAAACTCCGTGAAAACCAGGTTTTCGTATTTCGGAGAAGGGGGTTTTAGAGAGAAATGGTACCTAGTCAGGGATTTTTCTGGCCACTCACAGGGTCCGGTAAAGGGACCCATTCCCAATGCCAAAAAGCATACATTTTTCCCAATTTTGTAGGTAAAAATTCCCAAATGATCCTGCTTTGAGAAACTTAAGAAAAAGTGAAAAAACTCTATATTTTTGGTGTAGCTTGTATATCTTTATAATAACCTGTATTTATGCACATTTTGATTTATACTCAATGAGGATCTGGTAGAATGGGAGCAACTCATGAAACAACTTTCTCAGATGTTTGTATTTAAGCCAGTTTATGAAGATATTGTGTTAATGTCTGAGTGATTTGGTACAGCATGTATCAAAATATAAATATTCCAGGCAAAATATTTGATGTGCTGACAATGTGGAAATTTTTTAAAGTTTAATGAAAAATTTTCCCAAAATGTCGATTTTGTCAATGATTTTCCCAATTTCATCCCAAGGTCCCTTTCCCAAAATGACCAGAAAAATCCCTGCTAGTTAACATAATTATGGGTGATCATGTGTCTCCCAGGGACCTGATCGATAGTAAAGGGATACCCTTTATGGGTTAAGATTTAATATATATCTATATATATATATATAAAAGCATCATACATCAGAACATGTTAAAAGAATGCAATTATGACAAATTATTTAGAAATCTGAATGTTGTTTTCATTTCAATATAATTTCATTTAAGAAAAGATCCATAGTGGCATCTGCACCTAAATATATTCGGAAATATCTAATTTAATGCAAAAATAGTCAACATCAAAATATTTTGCCACCATAATCATTTTACAAAACTAAAATTCCATAAATAGTGAATTCTACATCTAATTATCATCAAAAATAGCCAATTTCATGCCAAAAATTGTAAATGTCATGCAAAAATAGCCATTTTAGTGCAGAAAACACAAAGGTCAAAATGTAGGTCATGACCTTGACCTTTGATTTTGGCTTTACTTTCATCAGCATTGCTAGAAAATATGAATTCTGAAAACCCCATGTCATTATCTTTACATATGGCCAAGATATAGCTAAAGGTTGCTTATTTTGTGAAATGACCAAACAACTGTGACCTTGACCTTTGATGTATTTATCCCAAAAGCAATCCCAACCAAGATCTTATCACAATACATGTATGTGCCAAGTTTCTTTCAAAATGTCATTTACTTTTCAAGTTATCATCCGTAAACCATTTTTTGGCGCCTGCCCGCTGACATTTGGTAATCTAAGAACCAGGTTTCTACAAAACCTGGTTAAAAATATCACTATTTCATTGGTCAAAATTTAGGTCCTCATCGACTTGAATATTTTTTTAGCTAAGATGGAGTCTTTTTCCAAATACAATTTGATACAATCATATTTTAGAACTGCATTTAATCATCATTAAAGTTTCAAAATGATCATAAAATTTTTTTGTACAGAAGGAATCTTTCACAATATTTACCATTACATGTTTCTACTTCATATATATGATATAGGACTAAACCAAACAAGTTACGTCATTTGATGGTACATTAGGATATAGGACAGAAAACTGAAAAGATCTGTTGATTCTCACCAGGAAATGAGCTGTCTTCTAAATCTGTACCTTTTTTGTTGGACATGCTTTGATGACTGAGATTGATAAATGAACATAAACTGACATAATTTTCTGTTAAGTGGAAGTGACTTAATGAGTTGTGTGATGACACTGCAAGTGTACTTGCTAAATGAGTTGTTTGAACAGCTGTGAAACTTTACAAGTTCATCCATAAAAGCTGTTATCACATTCTGACACAATATCAAATCCATTTGTTGGCCTAACAATGAAAAAGTAATAAAAGAAGGATAACCCAGACTCATATATACATGTAGGCTCTTCTTCGGTTACAAATTACTTTTAATTACTTGTAAAGAAAATTAGTGGATTTGGAAAAAATATTGTAAATTTGTAACAAGATTATCTGTTCACTTTAGTCAGCAAGCTTCGGAAATATAATATACTTCGTTAAATTTCATCATAGTTTTATTTGTCATATTGACACACTATGGTCGGTCTGTGGAGCAATTGACAGCTTCCATGTGTTGAAAAAAGAAAATGTCTATAAGGCCAGTTCAATTTAAATAGTAGATTCTCATCCAGGTAGGACAAAAATTCTGGGGCAGGTGGGAGGGTTCAATTTTTTATTTTATACGAAATTTGGCACTCTCATATGGTTGACATCTACATAGGCAATAGGGCCATTTTTGTCTATATCACCGCTTATCAAATTATTGTACACCTCCACTAACTGTTGAGTGTCTGCTATATCTGCCCTGTACCATGCAAGTAATTTTTGCAGACCACTGGCAAGATGCAAAATTAATAAAACCATGCCCTTTCCATAACATGTATGATGCTACTTTCAATTTCAACCTCGCACTTTCAGTTTTTATGGGAGTGCTTAAAACCTTTTTCTGAAATGCCAAGGACTCAACATAACTCCAGAACAGATTTTGAATACGTCCGGGATGGGAAACAAAAGTAAAATTACTTGGGGCGGCACATTTTCGGTGGGGATAAGATTCTAAAATTAAGTTGAATTGGCCTAATTGATAGTCAAATAAAAAAAAAAAATAATTAAATCAGTTCATTGAAAAGAATTAAAAGTTGTTTTGAACTGGTGAAACTTGATGGGTTTGGAACAATTTTTTGTTTTTTATTCAAACTGATTTCAAACAAGATAATAACAAGATGACTGAATTTGAGATATTTTATGAAAAAATGGAATTACATGTATTTTATTTCCATGTTTTACTGTGTTAACAGTCTGTTTACCAATTTTATGTGAACTACTTTGTTTTAACTGGGCTTTGACACATCACATGAACCCTACAAACAATAAATCAAATAGTAACCAGTTTCTAATCTTGCAGAATTCAACAGGATGCTGACAATATTGAAACAAAGACCAATTACAATATGACATTATTACTTACTTGTTGAACCTGAACAACAGTTGGATTCATGGCCTGTAAATCAGTGACATATGTTTGTGTTGCCATTATGTCATTTGGCTTTTATAGAAAGAGTCTGAAATATTCAAAGGAAAAATTAATAGACATGAACTTTTGATATCTTTTTTTTATTTTACTTGTCTTCATTTTCAATACATTTCAACACACATTCATCATGGTATACATGTACAAAAAGATATGATTAAAAAACAAAGTTGTCAGTCAACATAAACTTTTCAGTTTCATTGAGAAATAAATAAATAAAAATTAAGTGCAACAAATTTTATTTGGTGGTCCTACCCAGATCAAACAATGAGTATGTCTGCTTGAATAAAGGTCAAACTGACAGGTCAAAGTTCTACTGACCAAACATTCTAAAAGATTTTGTTCTCTCTCTCTCTCTCTCTTTTTTTTTGGGGGGGGGGGGTGTACAGATAAAGAGAGTAAAGTTCAATATTTCTATTGTATTTTTGAGCATTAAAAGCTCCTGTGAAGTACAACAAAGTTTTCTTAACTCTACATACATATACGAATAAAATACATGTATCTTACTAAAAGTAAACACAGGTTTGTAAGTTTAAAGAATGGAAATTTAGAATGCCAAACAATATATTCTTGGCAGATGGCAGATGGTTCTATATTTATCCTTAGATAGCTATTGAAGATAGAACTTTGTTAATTGAAACCAAAGATTTTTAATGAACTGACATTCCAAAAACACATATAAACTTGTTCCTTTGGTCTCACCACAGAAAGTACATACATGCAATTCTGTCTCAAGTAATTTGTATGTCTACTATTTGTAAAATAAACTTTAGATTGATTTTAAATTGAAAAATTTGGAGTTTTGTATCATCAGTAATGTTAAAAGGGATTTATAAATTTATCCCATAAAAAATAATGACTTAGAACTTTCTGTATTTTATTTAATTTATTAAATCATAAGCAATTTTTTCCATTCTGATGGAATATTTGCATTTATTTGATACAAATTATAAATCAATAAAACTATCAATTATTTTCTATACCAGTGGTTTTGTACATACACTCTTTGACTACTTGGAATCAGCAGTAACAATGTTCTCTTGTTTAAAATATTTCATTACCAAATGTTTAAAAACAATGCAATGGGATTTGATGCAAGTTAACAAAAATTGCAATTGTCATATAAATATATATATATATCTATATATATATATATGTATGTTGAAATATACGACAGCATTATAATATCATTTTCTCTAAGTCTTATATTTTGTCTAGCTGGATGAACTCCATATCTTTAAAATAATTATATAATACACTTTTTCAAATGTTACAAAATGGAATTCTAATTGTCAAAAACAAAACAAAACATACTTATAAAACCATAATTATATCAATCATTTTTAAAATTTGCAAGGAAAACAATAACAATTTTTAGGTTATCTCATCTAACACATCATTTTTCAGATATAAAATACTGTGAATTTCATCACCATGCGACTTAAAATAGGGGAATCTAATTGTATTTTACTGTAACTTATTTCTAATGATAAACTAAAAAATAACCTACCAAAAGTGTTGTTAATAATTTTTTAAAGTATTGTAAATCATAGAGGATTTAAAGGTGATAAATTAAGTTCATTCGGTAAAAGAATAGATGGTAACAGAACTAAATGGAATTTGCCAGTGTACCACGTGATGCCTCATTGCCTTTGTGCGGGACAATTATTTCTATTGGCAATGGAATTGCATAAAGTGACGTTTTCCCGTAATAACTACGGTTTTTCGGGAATATTTGACGTAAATGTTATCCATTTCATTCTGCATAAACGTTAAGAGGTATTGATCACGTGGGACACTGGCAAGTCCCATTGTTTTCACAGAGGATCAGACTGTAATTTGTGTATGATTTTTTACATTTATTTTTATATATTTTGTTGAAAATGGATGAAATTCAAATAATATAAATAATTGTAAAATACAGCACCTTAAAGTTATGGAAAGAAGTATTCATTCCATCTAGCTTCTTTCCTAGAACAAGGTTTTCCACACAGTTTCAAACTAAAATGTCTGATAAACCATAAAATGTGGCTTAAATTTAAAATTAACCAAGAAAGAAAGAAATTTAGCTTACAATATGAGATTATTCAAATTGAAGTTAGAATATCAACATTTGTTTGTCTCCAAGTAACCATGACAACTTGTTTATTTTATCAAGCAATGTTTTAGTAAACAAAATAATTTGAAAAAAAAAAAAATTGCAAAAATTATAAATCAAGATTTAAAAATAAATTTTTTTACGGGCATGTGAATTTTAAAAAAAAATCCATAAATTTATATTTGTAACAAAGCAGTGAATATTCATGTCGGTTCATGAATGGACACATTTTATATTCTATTAGCTCCTGGACCAAAATAAATAACTTATCAATAAAACTAAAATATTCACAAAAATAACTCTTTGTCTGATGTCATCTTAAATCTTAACATTACAAGATGATTATCACCTTCTTTAATGTTACCTAGCAACCCAAAACTATATCCCATGGTTTCATCTGGCGACCATGGTATTTGCCATACACAATGGTCGTATCTAACGATACCAATGCGAAAACTAAGCTTTAAATCATTTAAATATTGATGCAAAATTCAATTATGATGTATCAATTAACGAATGAAATCAATGTTACTTTTATTTTCATTCTGACATTTTAAAACTGGCGCCTCAAATAAAAATATTTATACGAATTTACAGCATGATTACGACACATTCTAACATTCGCCATTTTTTATCCAAACATATTTGATAAATCTACTATAAATGACAAACAAAATAACATTTTAAATCGAAATTATAGAGTTAATGAAACTGAAACATGTATCATCAGCATGTTAAGATGTGACTATCAACTAATGACCATATGTAAAAGAAAAATCACCTTAGTCTTGTTGGTGGGTAACAGTCGTCACAGCTACGGTGGCTATGGCGTTTATTCCTACGGCAACTGTTGCCAGACTCTTCGCGTCAGCAAGAAGGTAGATAAATGCGCAAAATTTAGACGGAACTACTTATATTTATGCAGTAAAATGCAATGATTGAACAATGTCTCACCAAAAATGATTTAAAAAAATAAATAAAATAAAACAGAGCTAAATATGAAGTCGATGCAAGAAAACTTTCGCGATGTCAGAAGAAAACTCTTGGTACTATTTAGTTAGGTTGCGTTTCCGTTAAGAAGTAAACAGGCATGGCCTCAATTACGAAGATGAAAGACAAAATGGCGGACATTTATGCGAATAAGATAGCGTCTTGACAACTGCGGCATGCGTTTCGTTATCAATGAGACCGCGATTTTTAGAAAATAAATAATGAATAACTGAGCGTCACAATATATCATAGTAACAGAGAGGCTTATCTATAGGTAAATACAAGAAGAATATCTAACATTTTAGTTTCTCAGGTCAATGTGCAACATGCTCGTAGAGGCCCAAGAAAGGGACAAGAAATAAAATGGAAATGGTAATTAAATCGATAATCAAAATTAATAAATTTCTGGTCACAAACTTCGTAATAAATATTGTAATTTTAATATTGTCTTAGAAGAAAAAAATATGGCATTTTTTCGAGTTAATGCTTTTTAGGTTCCATTAAAAAGTAAAATGGGCGTGTCGGTTATATATATATATATTTTTTTAATTTAAAATGCGGCTTGTTTTACTTACAGATTATTGCTTTAAATTTGGAAAGTCGGTATAAAACATTACATTTCTTCTAATTTTATTGAAACGTCAAATACTATTGCGCAAACTAAATGTCGTTTAATGATGGTCAAATGATAATAATTCAGCGTTTTAATCATAACTTATTAGAAAATTATTCATTCAAATAGCTCAAATGATAAAGAATGTCTTTCTTTGCTTTTTTTTTTTTTTAAACAAAATCGACAAACTGCAATAAGAATGTGTGTGTGTGTGTTTTTCTTTTTTTTTTTTTTTTTTTTTTTTTTTTTTTCAAGTTTTTTGTTTCATCTATTCAATAAATATTTACACAAGATTAATCGGAACTTTGTGGTACGTGGCATTTAAAGTTAGTCAGTTTAAGTATAATTTGCTTTTTATAGAAACTTGTCGGAATCATCTGCTTTTTTAAATTCTTCAAATATTCACACGTAAACTGAAAAATGAATTTGTCAGAAAATAAATTATTTCGGAAGTTCTTAATTTTAAGCAATTCTATTCTGAATTCGGCTAAATTATATCTAAATATTTTACTTAACCAATAGTTTTATATTTTGTATGTTCACCTTTTGCACTAACGAACAATATCACCCTCCTATTTTTGAATTGAGGATCTCTTGTTTTTCTTTTGATTTAGTAACCAATTTTTGTATTATAAACACCGGCACTTTGTGATAACCATTTTTTTTACTCATTCATATACAACAGAAACAACCAAGCATTTTCCCAATAAATTGTAAAGCGGGTATTTTTTTTCACTTTTCTTTTCGAGAAAACCAGTTCTAGCTTCCATATCTAACAATAGTTGGAAAAAGATATCCAGAGCATTTACATGTTCTGGACATTTTCGGCGAAAAAGATTGTGTCATCTGCATGCAACAAAACAAAGAATTTTAACAAACGTTTAAATAATGGAAGAATTCAGTAGACGCAGTTTAAATCCAACATAAGCATTCTTATTTAAACAATCTTCTAAAATCATTCAAAAATATAGCGAATCAAATTGAGGCAAATTTTCACCTAATCTTGCCCTATATTACAAATATGAAACAATCTAATCTAAAATCTCCACACACGGCAAGATTTTATTAGTCATATATGTTTTTTATTACATTAAAACATTTTCTATTAATTAAATATTTCGGGAGCTTTTACAAGATTCCACCACTTCAAACAGACTGAAACAGTTTACTAAAGTCTTCAAATGTGCAATTTTTTACTTTCAGCAAAATTCAGTAAAGCAATGATTATATTGTTTTGTAGAATATTTTTCTTAAACCTTGCATTAACCTGTTATTAAGTCATTATTTTCTGCAAAAGATGTACATAAGGCGTTTATTAAAAATTGCTGTAAATATTTTTCCACTGTGACAACTTTGAATTATGCATTATATAGCTCTGTAATTGTTTGAATTATCCCCCCCTATCCCGCGTTTAAAACTTAGATTAGTTACACCAAACCAGTCGTTAACATATAGCGACACCATGTTATGTACAGAACACTTATTCTAAGTCTTTATTTCTCTTAATTGTACAAATAAAAATAAAGAACATATTATATTTGTACATCAGATTTATCAGGTATCCATCTTCTAGATTTATCTATGTTGGCGTTAAGATTCAAACAAAGCATTATACATGTAGGTGAATGAATATCCCCTAAAAGTTCACAGATCTCTAAAACACAAATGTTTGTTATAATTCAAATAAACATGGCTAACATACAGCATCCATCGTGTATTAAATTAACCATTTTTGACGTCTTCCCTTTAATTAATTCAGTCAAACTATTTACAATAAATGGTATTTTGCATAGACCGTTAGATTGATCAGGAGTTGCATTATCACTGTTGTATCTATCAATAGGAATTTCAAATTTTTGAAGAATGCTTGGTCCAATAAAAATCACTATCATATTCAAGCTCAATCAAGTCTGAAATGTGTAATGTTCACTTGATAAACACATCTCTGTATAAAGAGAAGCAACTCGTGTTAACTAATCTTAAACTGCAATAAAGTTATTGGTGCCCGGGTAGGCGGCAATTACGATGGCAGTTCGATCACAGGTACTTGGGGACGGGTAAACCCACCCACCCCCACTCTTCCCGGGTATTTGTTTTCTGGACAATTAATAAAATTATCTAGACTTTTTTACTTTTAAATAATTCCTGATGATGTATCAACTATAATACAACACTTTTTACCCGAGTACGATCCGTTCTAAGAAAGTCGAAAAAATCGACCATATCACATCATAAAAAAAGTCTTTTTTATGATAATAATCAGGAATTATTTAAAAGTAAAAAAGTCTAGATAATTTTATTAAATTGCCCAGAAAACAAATATCCAGGAAGAGAGGGGGGGGGGGAGGGTAGGTACCCGTCCCCAAGTATACCTGTGAGTTCGATATGTTATGTCATTGTGTATTGTATCACGGTGCGATAACGCTTTGCACGATTCCGTTGATGATGATAATCTTGAACATCTCTTTTCAGTATCTTTTCAACAGTATACACACGTGTCTCCAGCTTCACACAGTTTTAAAACTATAACCATATAGAACCAGTCCTTGACCACTGTTGCAATAATTATGGTTGGGAAACAGGTTGAGAATATTATAACAGCTTATATAAAAGTTCGCACAAAACTTGGTCATTTTGTAATACAGATTTTTACTGAATTTGGAGAAGTTGAGGGGTTTGATAAGGTATCTTATTAGACAGTTCGTAAGTGGAGATAGAAATTTCTGACTAGCACAGAGCCCATCAAAGACGCAGCAAAGTCTGGTCGACCTGTGACTGTAAGAGCCAAGACAAATGTCTCAAAAGTCAGGGAAATAATTGAAGGTGATGGCAGATATACGATTCGTGATTTTGCCAAATCTGTTGGTATATTGCTAGGTTCTGTTTTGCATGTTCTTCTCATGTGATGGTATTTAACCGTACAAATTCCGGGTGAAGGGACAAAATGTTATATGTCGGTATTACTAAGATATTATACTAAAAAAGCTCAAGAATTATTATCTAAAACGACTCCTTGTGTCAGAAATTAGGCATGTTCGTCTAGTTCATGATACTGCTCCATCACATACATCTGAGCTTGTAAAGCAGTTTTTAAAGTCGGAGATTACTAGTACCGTCTTTCCACACCTGCCATATACTCTCCAGATCTAGCCCGACACGACGTTTTTCTATTTCCAAAATTCAAACATCTCATATATCTGGACGTCATTACATGTCAGACTCGATTTAGACATTAGTCAATGTCTTAGAGGTCTTAATCAGCGTACCGTCACGCATTTCAGAAATGGATTCAGAGATTAGTTTTATGTATTTCAAACCGCGGAGAATACTTTGAAGAGATATAATGTTCATTTCATTATTTGAGTCAAATGTTTTTCAGATACAATACACATTACTTATCGAACAACCCTCATAAATCATGAAAAAAGCGCAGCCAAACCATTTTTAATAATAACGGTAAAACCTCCAGATTTACAAGATCCTCTGATTTTATATAAATATCGAAAAGTAGCTACATCTATTCCATCAAGGTCAGATAACTTTGTTTCTGACAAACATAATATCATACTTATATTGATAGAACTTATAAATTCTGGTAACAAAAATTTGAATTTAAGACCACATACATTCAATGCTACGAAAGCGTGATAGTGCCATTTCATACACTAGAAAAAAATTTACTATCTCGTTTAAACGAGATACTAACTCGTTTAAACAAGATAATTATCTCGTTTTAACAAGATATTTTCTCGTTTAAACAAGATAATACTTCATTGTTATTCTGGTATACTAACGAAAGCAGTAATATTTAAAAGCAGTAGTAGTAATTGGCTACTTATAGCTGTAGCTGGCTACTTGTAGAAGAAAAGTTAGCTACTAATAGTCAGTTACTTGTAGGAGAAAAGCTATGCACTAGTAGCCAGTTACTTGAACGATGATTAAAAATACAAAACTAGCAATTATTTCTAGTTAGCTTTAATTGATTAAAAATAATATGTAATTGTTATATTTCTTATGTTTTTCTGATCTGAAGTATCTGTGGCTATCTTGGATAATTGATGACTATGCTACAACCAAGAGTATTCACCACAAATTAAGTCTTACTTTCGCTTGGTGAAATCCAGGGTTTTTCAGATAAAAGACTTGAAATAACAGACCTTTTACATTAGTTCAGAAAAACCGAGACAACATAATAAACAAAATATATTAATTACAAAACTTTCCAAGTTTTCTCAAGCTTGAAGCTGCAAAAATACTTAATCAGAAATATCCAGCAACATTTCAGTTATAAGTAGCTAATGTGTATGTAGTAGCTAAAATACACTGAAAAATTTCCACAAAATTAACTATTCAGTATACGTATGCAGCTGGGTCCTTGTCCTTTGAACCAATGACCTTGAACCATATATATTAAAATGATCGTCATATCAATATCTACAATATTCTAACCGTTAAATAGCTATACATCTACTTATTTTCAATGGAGAGGAGCAGGATGGTGGGGTCTTAAAAACAAAAAATCATCAATTTTTCAAAAAAAAAAAAAAACACTTTGCTGTGTTCTATAAAATTATATCGGTTCATATAAAACATTTTCCCTGGGTTACCACTAAGGGATGTGTCATAACTTTTAAACTGTCGAGATCCCCATCCTTAAACTATATATTTTCTGATTCCTTACAATAAAATGATAAGATTCATACTAAAGAAAGACACCTAAGGTTATTACCCACTGTGAGATAGGGCTGGTTGGTGCTATGTACACATATAACTTGAAAAAGTTGAAATCCCTGCCCCAACAGTATATTTTCTCGTTCATTATGGAAATTTCAATAGAGTGATTAAAAAAAATACTCCAGGAAATCATTTCCAAGTGAGAGGGAGGTTTGTAGGGCCAGAATTCCCCCACCCTCATTTAAAATTCCTATCCTAAAACATACTTGATTTCATGTTTTAAGGCAAACTAATAGGATTCAAGTCCTATTCAAAGAATTGAACCATCCTTTAATCCTAGTCAATTATTCATTACATATGTAGCTTGCAGTCATCACACGTCAATCAAATGGTTGGTTACACCCTCCACACTTCATAGTTAACTTGCTATTTATCAAAGGTTGAATATTTGACCAATCTAATTGACTAATTGTAACTGCCAAATTTGATTTACCACAAACCACAAAACATGATTAGGGGTGTTGAAAATAAAAAATTAGTGTTTGAAGAATTGCTGTCAATCAAATAGTTCGCAAAATTGTATCAAGGTTTCAGGGTGGTGTTTAATATAATAGAAAAATAACACTAAATTAACAGTTTTTTGAAATATTTGAATCTTTGGTGTAATAAAATAATTTTAGAGAGTTAATTAAGAACTGGAAAAGGGTTGGGTAATGGACTGGTTCCCTGGATAATCTGACCCAAGGCATGTCTGCCTCGGGAAGTCGTGGGCTCAAACCTCGACCAGGCCATACATAAGACTTTAAATATTGATATATATATATATATATATATATATATATATATATATATATATATATATATATATATATATATGTGTGTGTGTGTGTGTGTGTGTGTGTGTGTGTGTGTGTGTGTGTATTGCCTCCTCGCATTGTGCTCGGTATTAGGCAGATAGAGTATGGACTGGTTCATAAGGTGCCAGGACAATGGACTGGGGGAGAGATATAGTTTCAAGCTATGATTAAACATGATTTAAAACTTACACTCAATTAGAAATTTTTCGAATCATTTGAATCACTGAAATAATAAAATGAACTTTTAGAGAGATCAATTAGAACTGTAAAAGAGTTCATTAATACTGTTTTATATCACCCCAGTCACGATATTTTAACTTATATTGATTCAGTCAGTTTTTGAATGCTGGTGGAAAATAGAGTTTCCAGAGAAAACCATAGACTTTTCTAAAGCAAACTTATAAGTTATAATACATTAGAATCTTCTCAAGAGATTAAAGTCTAGGCATTTGGAGGAACTATGATCAACAAGTGTACACACGCACTTTAGACCAATTAATAAAGGAATTTAGAAGTTAAACTAATAATTTGTGATACGATTTAAAATATTTGTGTATTATGTCACTTTTGAAAAAAACTGATTTTTTTTTTCAAGTGAACAACCATTTTTATAATATGTTCATACTCGGAACATTTCTAGAATTGCATAAATATTCGACGAAATGTCGTACTACAAGTGAATTTCCAGTATGACGAAAAGTCCATTCGACGAAGTGTCTGCACCGGAATAAGACTACATATTCATTGATTGTTGTTACTATATTGGGGGCTTAGTGTAGAGGGTCTGCCTTAAGACTACATCAGTGGCTCATTGGTAGACTGTCTGCCTCGACAGTCATGGGTTCGAACCGTGGCTGGGTCATACATATGACTTTGAAATTTGAAATATCGAACGGTTCACCTGTTGACAGGATATTGAACTGGGGGAATGGTTTACTTGTCTGCGGCATACTGACACGGGGGGCTAGCACCTTACCAAAAAGACACCACGAGTTTGTGCTAGTACATAACAGACCAGGCTACACAAATGCACACCACACACTTACATGCACTTGTGCACATGTACTTAGTTTAATTTTTACATGTACATTTTACATCAATAACACACAAACACACACTGTCATACGGATATTCTTAAGCACATGTAGTTAAAAAAAAAAAAAAAAAAAAAAAAAAAAAAAAAAAAAAAAAAAAAAAAAAAAAAGAGATGTGACATTACACAACATTTTAACTAACCAATCCTATGGTGCAAACTAAATGGGGTCAAAGTTTTGGATGGTGGAAGACTTTAGTAATTGTGCTTGCCACAGTTACAACTCTAGTTTGTTTTGCTTTTCTATTCATAGTAATGTTGGTCAAATACAGGACAAATACAAGAATGTAAATATATGTAGTAAAAAAGAAAATGAAGCCGAAAAATGTACCTATAGAAATCTATACCTAAATGTAACCCTCCTCTGTCGAATCGTGTAAGTGTATATGGGCTTTTATGGCTGATATTTGATATCAATGTTCACAAAATATTATTGATCATGATATAAATTAATACTGAAAATTTTTCAAATAAATATTCAGCTTCTCGTACTGAATTTTAAAAATCGTAAAAATCTATACATAAATCAGATTGCGTAAGCGTATATATGTACGTATAGGTGCGTTGAAGACTTAAATATTAGAATATTTGGTATCATTGGAGACAGAATTCAATAACGTTTTTAATTATTACTAAAATGTGGGTGATTTATTAAAATGATGATGTACTACGTTCGTGGTACACAGAAACGAATGCGGAAGTGATATCCGCGAAAGCCGTGATTAAAACCAAACTACACACGGTAAACATTTGTTTGTTTCTATAAGTAAATTAAAACTGCATTTTGTAACTAGAAATAATTGCTAGTTTTGTATTTTGAATCATCAAGTAACTGGCTATTAGTAGCTAACTTTTCTTCTACAAGTAGCCAGCTCCAGCTATAAGTAGCCAATTACTACTACTGCTTTTGACTATAACCGCTTTCGTCAATATACCGGAATAACAATAAAGTATTAACTTGTTTATACAAGAAAGTATCTTGTTTAAACGAGATAATTATCTTGTTTAAACGAGATTGTATTTTTTTTCTACTGTATAAAATGGCACTAACACGCTTTCGTACAATGCACATATTTCAAAGCTGCATTAAGTTTACCCATTATTGAAAAACAAACTATTTTCTAAAAATATTTTTTAACAATATAAAGTGGTAGTTATTGCGATCTGTGCGATTCATTTTCTCAAGTTCGCTCTTATTAGCCCATAATAAAAGGACATTCTAAAAGCTTGTGTCAACTCGATATTTGAAATGCTATTTATCAGCATGGAACATGTGCTGAAGTTCTACATGTATGTATTGTTAAATATAGAGACAGGCGAAAAATTCTCTCAAATTTTAGTTGTGGTTGTCTGCCCCTTGCGATTACGCCAGGTCAAAAATAGCTTTATGTGATAGACTGTGTAAATTCTGTGATAGCAACAAAGTGGAATCAGAACAACATTTTTTAATGGAGTGTGACTTTTATTCTGATATAAGATTTGATATTTTTACCTTTATGCAACAGTTAAATCCTTTTTTTTAATCTTTTAAATGATGATGAAAAGTTTTTAATAATAATGTGTACTGACGACGTTCAAACACTTTTAGCCAAAACTTTATGTGATATGTATAATAGACGAAAACGTTTTTATTAACTTGTAACCAATATACTTAATTTATAATTTTTGTTATACTATATTATGTGTAAATAACTTTTAACTCGTGTCTCATAAGTCTTTTAAGGCTGGATGTTATTATTTATGTAATATTTTAATACTATGTTCTATAACATGTGACACGTAAATAAACTAAATAAACTCAACTGTGAACAATGGCGTCGGCAGACGTGTTCGTACAGGAACGACAACAGATCCTGGAGAGAAAAAAATAATAATAAAAAAAAAAAAAATAAATAAATAAATAAAATAAAAAAAACCCAAGGGCCAACCGGGACAACTGAATCCAAGGATCGGAATTGGTCATTACAGAAACATTACACTTTTTTTCTCAAGTTTAGAAGTGCTACAATACGTCATCAGAAAAATCTAGTTACATTTCTTTTATAAGTAAACCAGTTTTTTTTCTTTCATTCTCAAAATTGACTTGCACGTGACGGGTGTTCTAGCTAGACAGGAGGTGCTTACCCTTCCGGAGCACCCGGCCTCACTTCCTTGATGGAAGTTTACGTGTATAACTAATTTTGCTAGCTTTCAAAGTTTTGTTTCAAAGTGCTGGTGGAGTAAAACTCCCCGAGGGTATCCGTAACTGAGTAGGCAGTACTTTGTACTGTCAGAAAATATACCATTTAGCAAATTTTTCAGCCGTCTTAATTTTTAAAATTTATTTAAAACTAAGGTCTGTTCCCTCATGCAAAGCATTTCGATTCATATAATTTTGGAACTTTAGATTCATTATTTTTCAACTGTTTGGCTATGTTTTTTATCTATCAAACTTTTCGGCCCCTAGTGTCACTGATGAGGAATGATTTTCCGAAATGATGGCACATAAAAATATAGCAGGTATTTGTTATATATTTACTAATCTGAGCGGGTACCGCTGCTGGTTGAGTAAAACTCCCCGAGGGTATCCGTAACTGAGTAGGCAGTACTTTGTACTGTCAGAAAATATACCATTTAGCAAATTTTTCAGCCGTCTTTATTTTTGAAATTTATTTAAAACTAAGGTCTGATCCCTCATCATGCACAACATTCCTTAGCTGGATTTAGATTCATATAATTTTGGAACTTCAGATTCATTATTTTTCAACTATTTGGCTTATGTTTTTTATCTATCAAACTTACGCTTACGCTTACGCGATATTCAGTTTGCCTGCAATTTTCAAAAATCCTGATATTTGTTTAACCCTTTAATTGGCAGATACGCCAAACTACGCCATTCTGATTTTTGGACGGTCTGTTGCACAATGTTTGGTGTAAAATTGTTAAAACTTGACCGATTGGTGTAAATTTGGTACCATATGAAACTAGTGAAAATTGTCAACAAATTATGTTCTTCGAGTTTTTTGATGCGGAACATATTTTAATTCGATTTTTTAAGTTGAATATTACGAAGCGATCCCGTTCCTGACGTAGTGAAAAATTAAGAGTGCCGAAAAAGTACGGAAAAAGTAATTCATTCAAACTTTGAAATTAAGTTTCAAACCCAAATAAAAACCACATATTTATGAAGAGCAGGAAAAGGTTGTTTGATTTATGTAAAAAAAATAATAACTTGAGTCATAAATAACATCAAATTAATTACTTCGAACAGCGTCCACTTTTTGATTTTTATCATGTTTTATTTTGACGTTTTTGCCCGCACCGGAAAAGCAAAACGTTTCGTTCTTATTTTACATGGTGACACTGTTTGATGCATCTTTATAAGTGAATTTTAGAACTTTGATTGACAAATTTTATGCAATTAAAAAGGATTTTTTTTCTTTTTTATACACATATAAAAAAAATTAGTATTTTAGAAATTATTCCATTCAACAATTTTAAATCTTCGGCAAATGAATCTCAGGAAAGCATTTAAAAATAAAAAATTTTACGTGTCATTATTACAACTTTATGTTTGAGTCAATGTAGAACTCTAAATTTATCCCGATTGAACCAGTTTATTGGTTTTTTCGCAATCAATTTGTAAATTTTATTTGATGCTTTTCTACAATATTTTTTATAGTAGGACGATCGAAATACAACTTTAATTAGAATGTAAACCGCGATTTGAAGAGAATAAATTTATCATTGCCGAGTATCAAAATGTATGTACCGCGTTCGTGTCGGGTAATCAGTCCGCGCAAGCAAATAAATAAATGATTAAATAATTATAATAAAATAAGAAATAAAAAACTACATTTACTTTATATCAGAATAATACATATATTTAAAAGCAATTGAATGCCTGGATTGATATCTGTATAACCCATGCACCAGACACATGTTCACTGCATAGAATATGTGTCTTCTCCTACGTCCGTACAGTGTTTCTAAAAATATAAAGGTTCGGCTTGGGTTCATAAATGATAACTATATATCATGACAAAGAATATATAAATACAAAGTCAAAGTTGTGAAATAAATAGAACTGATCGTGGATATTGGTTTATCACAGCCAATATGTCCCAGGGTCAATGATTTTTTCTGAACAAAAGTCCAGGTAATGTCCGTGCAGTTTCTTGTTCTTAGTGAACAAAAAAAGTTATGATACAAAATAAGGACAAATTATTAAAGTTACAGAAATAAAAAAACCTGCATATATAATGATTAGAAAAGAGAACTAATTTAATTTGATTTTTTTAAATATATTATACATAAAGTTTTTAAACTATAAAAACAAATACAAAGATTTAGTAAAAAAAATTATAAAAAATAAAAAAATTAAAAAGAAAAAAGGGACTTTACTGATAAAGCCATCAATAATAAAAAACGAACGTCTGCAGCATGGTGGGAAATAAAATTGACTGTTGGTAAAGTCAGAAAAACATCTAGCTATACTGGTAAAATTAAAAATACAATTTTAGTATTAATTTTAATAATTTTGAATCAAAATTTAGAGTTGAACACTATTTTTATGTATGTTTGTAAAAAGAATTCATATCTGGTAATAAGGTCAATATAAGTATGAAAATATTTTTAACTTTTTTTTTACTTACTCATGGAAAAATAAATAAAAATTCAAAATCTATAAGAAATAATAAATACAATTTCTTCATGGAAGAGCATACTAAAAATTTGTAATTTTGTAATACTTGTAGTCGCGTCTATTGTCACTAAACATATAAAATAACCTAATACTTTCTTGAAAACCTATGATTAAAAAATACGCGTTTGAATGTCTAGGTCCACTTCTTAATAAGTGCAAATGTGAGAAAAATAATTTGTCTGCATGTCAAAAGTCGGTCGTCTTCACCAACTACTCCTGGTCCCAACATTTCTACGGATTTTACAGCTTGAATGAAGGAATCTTGTCTGGGGCGTAAAGTCAGATATAATTGGTAATGCGTCAATATAAGTTACATAATATTGAGTTAATGTCTGAAATAACTATTTCTATCAACTAATGTAGAAAAATGTATTGACAAATTTGACAATCAGTTTTAAATATTGTAGTGTAATTGGTGAAAACAACTTTTCCCACCCAAAATGCATATAATATGTGAAATATGCATTTTCAAACAGTTGCAAAAGCTATTTGCTGAAAATGTTTTATATGATTCTGTATGTAAACAAGATATATAGAAAGAAGGCAAGATAATCTGGTTCACAGATAATCAAAGTTACCCTTGTAACAGTAACAGGTATTAATCTTTGCCAAATCCTAAGTGGTTTTGTTGTTTTTCAAAATTATTATTCAATCCCTGTCGAAGCGATCGGTTTAAGAATGATAAAGGATACCCAGAGAAAAACAACAACCTTCAAAAGAAATATAAATTTTCTAACTCTTGGATCTGCTTGATTAGCTCGATTAGTCTATTGGGATAGTGATGAGAGGCACTGTAATCTGTAAGGCAATGTCACTTGTACGCCTAAATATACCTTAAGTTTGTCAGACCGACTTTTTAGCATTCGTATGATGAAAAAAATGCATATTGTTCACCTGCTGTTGCCTACCTGACCTAGTCTGATCAAAAGGTTGTGAATTACCAACTTTATCAAGTATCTGGCATATATCTAAAAAGATATCATAACTTCGATCCAAACGGAAACTTTAGACGTCACAAGTCGTAGCAGTGTATGCTCATTGTACTTATCAGATACTTATGGCATGTGCTGATTTTGAGTTTCTATTATTCAAAATCAGCACATGACACTTATTTCAAATATTAGTAAGTGCATGCACTGCGAAAGCACATGGGTTTTCCCACGATATAACCAAATTCGCTAGATTCTGTTATCATGGTAACGGATATTGACAAGTACAATGAAATTTTAAAAATTTTAGAATGACGTTTGGTATAATTATACAAATTTGATTCATTATTTTTTTTTGGGGGGGGGAGGGAGGTAAAAGATTACTTGTTATCTCGAGTTTCTTCAAAATGGCTTCAAGTTTTGAAACTAAAAGTTATGTATCATTATTTTAAGTGAAAGAATGAGCATTTTAAAACAATCTGTAACTTACAGTTCTACTTATTATACATTATATAAAAAAACGAATAAAACTGTGTTGCACCTCTGTTATTTTGCATGAAATATATAAATAGTAAAATATCATGCTCTTTCACGGTTTTGATAAGATTTTAGCAATTTGTGTTGCCAAAGTAACGGAAATTTGATTGAAATTCTGGCAAAAACAAAATTACCATGTATGTTTTCTAAATAAAGATGTTTCTCTTCCATCATTCCTTTTAACTGTTGAAGTATTGAGTCGAAAAAAATGTGTTCTTACGTGAACATGTCCATTGAAATAACAAAATATGACTGTCTTGTTTTGATGCGATAAGCTGATAATTCTGTAATAATCGACATCTCATTATATGTGAAAAATGCAAAATTTCGAAAGTTCACTTTGTGTAAGCTTTTATTAGGTGCTAAAATAAAAATTATTTGTTCAAAATGCACGTTTTCCGACTGCTGATATCTAAACATTGTCAAAAATTATGGATTTTTATACAAATTCTCGTTTATAGTACATTTTCGTTATATTCGTTGCCAACCGATATTTAGCTGATATTAGTTTTGAATACTTTTTTATTAAACAAAAGTAAAATTCATATATGGTTTCATAGTAATAAAATCTTTATAACAAAGAAAATTGCGTCGAAATAGTGGTCTATTTTCTTCTTCAAATATAAATTTTGTATATAACGTTTGTTTACTTTTAAGAATTTAACCAGAAATACATGAAATTTGATGGTTTTATTTTTTGGAAAAACAAACAAATTTTGAAATGTTATTTCTACAGTGTATTTGAATCATGCCTAACTTCGATTTATAAGCAAGAAAATTTATTTCAAATATGCAGGAATCAAGATAATAGCAATGTTTTGGAAATCAAGCAAAAATGTGAAAATTTTCACACATTTGTGGTGTAAATGCTTTGTTTATGTTGCCATGGTAACAGATATTTCGATTTTACATACCTTAATGTAAAGTATGTTATATAGGGATACCAAATATATAGGGGTTGGTTATTAACATTTCTACTGCAAATGTCCGAAATTTTGAATTGAAAATATGGTACAATTTTTGTTAAATTTACAAAATTCCTCTGTCAATTAAAGGGTTAACAAACTCTTGCCCCCATGCAACTAATTATCTATTCTAGCGAAGCATTTCAAAATTTATCATGAATTCAAGACGGAACTGCATAGGATGGTAGCATATAAAACCTTATTCCATTTTCAACTTGTATAAAACGTATCACTACAATGGTCACCCTCGTTTTACTGCTGTTTATGCTTGCAAATAGATTATGAAAGCTCCAACTATTATTTCCTCTAAGATACACTCAGACCATCGACGCATTTCTGGACTGTCCACTCTGTATCTTGTCAAGAGTTGTAGAGTAAAGAAGACCAAAGTAACCAAATAGTTAGAAAATTCCAACAAGAAAGCTTGTAATTTCATCAAGTGCTTATCGACTTAGACCTTTGACCGAAGATTCCTACATGCTGTTTGGGGAGATATCTACTATGCCACGCCTACTCCCGTAATGCCTTATGCCTTCAACTGGCAATATGGCGTGTAGTTTCATTCACAAAATGCCTATGAATGAAGTGTTAACGTAACTTTATGTTTACTTAGTGTCTCAACGATGACCTAACAGACCCCAGTGACAGTGTGCATGCTTCCCGTGTAATAACACAGCAGCATCCACTGTTTTCATTGACCAATTCGAAAACATGACAGGGGAAGTAACTCTTACGATTGAAAACGAGGCTGGGGGGGGGGGGGCAAATCGAAATCCAATCTCATTAAGCCTATGTACTTGTTTGCTTTGAGTCGGGGTTATTATTATTATTATTATTTTTTTTTTTTTATTTTAATTATTATTATTATTATTATTTATTATTATTATTTTTTGTGACCAGTTGTGTATCTTGTTGAGTTTGAAATCTAAATACAACTTCTTCATTCCACGTGGAAAAATATACGTTAATCAGCTGAAAAAACTGGACATTCTTTAATTATCTACATCTAAAATCGGAAAAAAGACTTGAAATTGCCGACTAGAAGGAATTAAATTCCCACTGCGGTCCACCGCAAAGAACATTTCTGCCGTGGTGGAATATAAAATCGTCTACCGCGATGTTTATTGAAAACCAAATACATTTAAAACTGGATGTGTAATTAACCATTTGAAGATGTATCAAGATCAATTAAAAATAAAATGTAAATCCCGGTTTTAAGAAGAATCGTATTGATCGAATATTATATTTACTAATTCAAAAAAAAAAAAAAAAAAATTATATTTTTCTGTTAGTTGTAATTTAATACACGATGTATTTCTCTTGCATTTCAATATACCACACATCACAGTAATGATAAATAAGCGTTTAGCTTAAAAATACATTTTTGCGAATCTTTCCAACTTTATCAGTGAAGAGTTATAATTAAGTGAATCGAGCCATAATTCTTTTTTTATTATGCATACATATTTTCGCCGTAAACTCATTAAAAGTCATATTTTTTTAATTTGTTCATTTTTAAACTGCGTCTACTGAACCTACTGTAAGCATAATATATTAATTATCTTTTCTTTTATTTCTCTCGTTTACTTCCGTTTACTCTTCATACCTACCGAAATTGTAGTGTTCCAGGCTGTTCACATCAAATAGGCATTTCAATTTGTATTAATAAAGATTGACAATCTTCATACTTAAATTTGATATGTTATTCATGTGTGATCATATTTAAAGTTTTCCACTGAAAGGATAATTTATAAAATAATTTCCCACGGAAAGGATAATTTATAAACATCATGTTGCAAATTTTATTTCTGAAACATCTATTGTTTTCTTTCAAAATTTCGAATGTATCTCAAACAAATTTAGAAAAATATGGTATTAATTGCAAATGTATACAGTGTAGCTATAAGTTTGATATATTCTTTATTCATCTTTCTAGAAAATTTAAGATTTTTAATTTTTTGGACTGTCTTTTTACATCTGATAACCATAAAAACAGTGTCTCACAAATTAAGATAGTTTGTTTCATAATATGAAATTAAGAGGCTGCAGTGGCCACGTGGTTAAGATGCAAGTCTACAAACCTAAGGTCTTTCACACACAAAAATTATAAAAAGTTCTCATAGAAGAAATCGCTTTGATTAGAACATTTTGATAGGTGAAATAATGATATCTTCAAAATCTATGCAACAACTCGTCGAAAAAATTCTCATTTTGATATTTTCTTTATATTGAATGTATTTACATAATAATCTAACATGCGACTAATTAAAAGATTATCAATAATCTAAGTCGGTGGACATCCTGTTAATTAGGCACATTCCATCACCTGTAATCATCATGATCTTACCTTGCATTTTGCTAAATTGATTGACAGGTATCCATACAGCGATAAACTAGTAAATGCTGTTTGTAAATATTTTGAGATGTTGACAAAATGTGTGGGAAGAACGAATGTAAATTATATTATGTAATTTAAATAAATTAATTTGAGATTAATTTGAAATAATTCATCGAAAAACCGACTGGTTGGTGGAATAAAAATACTTTTGGTAAATTCAAATTGATTTAGATCTACATTTCCTTATCTGGCAATATTTTTATAAAATCATTTAAATTATTTAATAAATTTAATTTCCTTCACATCTGTAGTGCCATTTATACGACTGAAAAAGTTTTAGCTAATTTTGAACGCTTGCGGACCGACATGTCTTTTTTAAATATAAATTTTTCATTTAAATGATTTTTTATTATTAATTTCAGTCATATTTAACAATTTAAAAAAAAAGATATTACTATAACTTTCATTAAAACTAACGAAAAACTAAAGATATCGCAGTACACTAGATAACCAAATTGCAATCGTGAACTTCGCTTTGCCCCCCCCACGAGACTTAAACGAGATTTCAGACAAAGCGAGATTTCATGTTTTCCAATTCGTGAATTGAGAACTCCGACATAAATAAGTTGTTGTAATCTAACTTGAGGTTTAAAATTTCAAAAGTTATATAATCAGACAGGAAAGATACAAAATAGTTAAACGAAGAAAGAAGAATTTTGTGGTTGGCTTGTCGACATCAATCGCAGAAATGACACATCACTGGATCCGATGGCAGATCATTTCATTATGTTTTTAATTAACTGATACACTGTACTGGAATATAATTATTTGTATATTGTTTTCTGTTTTCCTGCATTCAGCACTGCCAAAATTAAGTGAAAACGCCTGGGCTCATACTAGTAAAGTTAACAACTTAACAGCGAGAAAGTCACAGAAGAAATGAAAAAAGTCTAATAAAGACTTTGACAGGTATTAATAATTTGTAACAACTACTGGGATGTAGAGTGCTCATCCCATCATTCTTATGTGGAATAAAGTTTGTATACATACCATGGCTTATGGTAGAACAGCAATGAAACAGAACATTATTAGTTCTGGCCTTAATCTAGGACAGTCACAGGTCATATTTTGAATTGCCTTTCTATGCATAGTAAACAGGTTTTATGAAATAAAAAGGTCATGACATACATGTACACTAATGCTTTACATTGAAAAAATGTGGAGTTAATAGACTTAGTCAATTTCACATCATTGCAAATTGCAAAATTTCTCAGTAAAGCTGGATAATCACAAATTATATTATAGAAAGCTTAAGTATACAATTTACATTAGACTGTGAGGTTGTAAATACATTTTATCAAGAAAATTAAAAACTTTTTCAGAAGTTTTATTTTTACAGACAGATGAAATGTGTGTAAAACATGTCTGATTATACTTTAGCTTAAGAATTCTCAATTTAAGTAAAATATATTGCCACTTGCACAACTTTATAGCGGTAACACTAAGATTGACCACCTGGCAATTTGTTTTTGCTTCATCCAGTTATACCCAAAGGTCTCGAGATCCTTTTTCAAGTAAATGTGTATTTCAATGTTTTAAATTTGTTTCTTTTTTTCATTGAGTTATACTCAAAGGTCTCGAGATCCTTTTTCAAATGTGATATTCAGTATATTCTCAGGAATGTTAAGTATGATTTATTTTTTAACTCATTTTTTGAAAATGTTGTTATTATTTAAAAAAGTTTTTGTTTGTTTTTTTTTTTCTATTTTCAGAAATAACAGACTGAAGGAGCAACAAGCAAATAAAGACAGACATCATGCGTCTAAGGCCGTTCAGGATTTATTTGAAAAATCACAGTAGATCTGAACATGATACCATAAACCAGAATGCATCCTTATTTGTAAAAATGGACACCTTTGAACCAGAAAAGATACAACACTTGAAAACACAATAACCATCTATTGACAAGAGTCAAATTGACAATGAAATGGATTGATAACTGAGAATGCCCATGATTATCAAAGCAAGGTTTTTTGAAAGTAAATTTTGCTAAAAGACAAATTGTGCTTTTTCTTAATACACAAGTGATATCTTTTCAGTCATATTGTGGTCTGTTAAACTTTACTTTTAAATATTCTTTTATATCCTATGACCATATGCCCTTAATAAATATACATGTATTTCCTTTTGTAACAATATAAAGATTAAGATGATAAACCAAAAACATTAACATGAATTGGAACTTGTTTCTATTAGCAACATTTTTAGATCACCTGAGCACATACCGGTAGTGCTCAAGTGAGCTATTGTGATGGGTCAATGTCCGTCGTGTTATCCTTTGTGTGTCGTGCGTCAACTTTTGCTTGTTAACACTCCAGAGGCCACAAATTTAGTCCAATCTTTATCAAACTTGCTCAGAATGATCTTCTTGACTAGCGCTAGCTTAGTTTCATATATTGGCCAAACTTGTTTAATAAAAAGGTTACTAGGTCAATTTATAGAAAAACCTTGTTAACATTTCTGAGGCCCAAATTTCAGCCTAATCTTCATCAACCTTGCTCAGGATGATGCTCTTGACAAAAGCTAGCTTAAGTTTGTTTAAGGATCATGTTGGGTCAATAAGTAGGTCACTTAGAGAAATTATAGAAAAACGTTTTTAACACTCCTGGGTCCATAATTTTATCCCAATCTTATCAGCTTTCTCAGAATGATCCTCTTGACAAAAGCTAGCTTAAGGATGTTTAAGGGTCATGTTGGGTCAATAAGTAGGTCACTAGGTTTAAATTATAGAAAAGGTCCAATTTACTAAAATGAAGCTGAGTGTACACCATTTCAGGTGAGTGTCCAAGGCCTTCATGGTCCTTTTGTTTTTCATGTTGCTGTAAATAAAATTTTCTCCAGAAATTTCATATTATTAAAGTACCCTAACATTGGGGCCTTGGTGGACAAGTGGTCTAAGTCACATGCCTACATCATTATGTTTGCTCAGTTGGTAGAGTGCTCGCTTTGTATTAGGGAGGTTCGGGGTTCAAAGTCAGACTGGGTCTGACCAATACTTGAAAACTGGTAGTGACCTTTTTTTGCCAAGCACTCTGCATTTAGTAATGAAAGTCATGAGGTTCTTCAGAGTAGACCTTAAAAACTGAAGTCCAGTGTCATGACAGGCATGGCACCCTACAGAACCCTCCCTGCACATTGCCCTAACCACACTGCAAAGGTAAACATTGCTGTCACTTTATCTACAGTTGGTGAGGTCTCGATATAAGTGAAATATTCTTGATTGGGATGTTAAACCTCATTAGATGAAATTGAATCACATGCTCACAGATCAAAGTACATCTTACTGAGTAGGTTTGAATCCCACAGTGACAGAACCTAGGATGAGAAAGTTTTACAATTGCTTCTTGAAAGCCTTTGCCTATCTCCAGGCACTCCAGGTTTCTTCATCAGCTTAGGACAGACTACCTTGCTAATTATGTGAAAGAATCAGTATCTTGACGGGGTTTAAAACACCATTTGTCTCTCCACTCTACTCCAGTATACCCTGAATAGAACCAGAGTAGGCATATAATATCAGAAAACTAATGAATATTGGCTACTTATACAACAGACTGCATCATTATCACCTTTCACAAACTAGGATGAATAATTATAGAGACAAACATGTAGCATTAGTTTTTCAAATTACTGATATCAACTTGTTTAGATTAACTTTCAGAATACATTGTATTTTATTTTAGTTTGATAACAACCAATGAAAGTCATAATTTTTATTACAACTGCAGGAACAACTAATTGTAACAATTTCACTATGGTGTTACATTGTATGAACTCATCTACAGATTTATTTCATATAAACATTTTTCCAAATTGTTCCTTTCTTGAGTGGCATGTTATGTAATTTGGCTCTATTCAGCAAGTTTTATGCCTTCACTGAAGAAATTGAGTTCATACAAATAATCTAATGCATTAAATGAGAGGTTTGTTGGTTTTATTGCTGTTTAATCTTACATTAGCAATTTTCCAGCCAGTCATGACAAGAGGAAGTTAATTAATTTCTTAGGATAAATTAAAGAACAAGTTTGTGTATGTGAGATGTGCAAGCATGTTTTATTGTTTGCCATACTCAGTGATTTTCACATGCTAGCTCAAAGAGTCAGTCTGCTTTATACAAGCACCCAACTCTTATTCACATGATGTCAGTGTGTCAACCATCGGTGCTCTCTCCTTAAGTTTAATTCTTATGATTGACCTTTTGTTTTGTTTTTTTGGAAAATTGCAATGCAGGCATTATTTTTGATGTATTGAGACATTTTTGTCTGATGGAAGCAAAAACCAAATGTCAAGGTCGTGTCTTTTTGATTACCTGAGCTTTAAAATGCTATATCATGACTAAGTTTAAAGATTTTAACATGGAAGATAACCTTTTGATGTTTTTTTATTTGGAAAATTGCAATGCAGGCATTAGTTTTTGATGTATTGAGACATTTTTGTCTGATGGAAGCAAAATCCAAATGTCAAGGTCATGGCATTTTGATTACCTGAGCTTTAAAATGCTATATCATGACTAAGTTTAAAGATTTTGACATGGAAGATAACTTTTTGATGTTTTTGCAGTGCTCTCTGTAATTAAACCAGATCAAAGATCATGAGTGATAAGAAATAAGATGTTGGTCTTCCTGTATTTAGGTGCTAAGTTTAGATATAAGACATTACTTCATAATTACTGAATAAGATTTTTTGTTGAGAGATATTTTGTTACTTTCAATAAATATTCATTTTGTTTATTGCAGCTTACAAAATGTCTTAAAGTGGATTTTATTTTGTATCAAAACACTTTCACTGGTCATTTTCTTTCAGATGCATCTATTTGATTCCTTATTTTGAAATAAAACTGAGGAATGGGGTAATGGTGATTTACATACTACCACAATCACAGTTAACAGTCTGGTCAAATGGGTTCTGATCTAAAACTGATTACAACATCATACATTTTGTTACAATTGTAACGTAAATATTTACAAAAAGCTAAGGGTCAACCAAAACCTCATCAAAAGGCTGTACATTTTTTGAGAAATTGAATACCGCCAGGTACTTTTTTGAAAGTGGGATAATCAAAATTTATCTCAACTTTCAGAGCTACCAGGCTAACCGCTTTCCAGTACTTTGATTAATTTACAGTAAGCTCGGGGATAGATCGGAATTTTAGACTTTGACAGTGATTTATATTATTAACAAGACTTAATGCAGTCAAATATGTTTTAAATGTTTTTATGAAATATATCATACACTTACAACACCATACTCCATAGAATTAGATTAACTTAAACCATTTATATAAGTTTGCAATAAGCAAAACATCTTCGCCTGTTGTATTAAATCAGTCACTATCAGGATCGAATAACAACATTCTCGTTTGCGTCAGTGGCTCACTTAGCCGAGTTATGGCGTTTTAAAACGTTGTAGAATGTGATTAATGAACCTTTTTTGTATTTGAGATGCTTGTGAGAAATCTAAAGGTGAACTCATGCCTTTGCTTAGCTAATTTTGAGTACAAAAGAAAACGCCAGTTGCACTAATATCACAAACGGGTTGTGTCTAATCTTTGTGTTGCGTTGAGCCTTTCTTCAATATCAAACATTCCAGCTGTACTAATTAATACTGAGCTGTCAAATATTCCTTTACTGAAGTGGGTATTGCTAGCAAGATTCTCAAAATAGCGTGCAAGCTCTTAAGAATTTCTATAGAAATAAATGTTTGTTCTTTAATATTGAGAACGGTGGTAACACTATAAGTTATTTATTTTTATTTTTATGAGTCTAGAGAACAGTTTGTTGTCCAATTCCTGGGCCTCAGCGATATGACGTCTTCATTTTTACCCTCCCTTAACAAGACTGTCGCTGGCGTCGTGCAGATCTGGGGCGTTTCTTCGCTGTCATCATGTTGCAAAAGAATGGAACATTAGGATCCTGACACCTACTCTTTGTATTCTTCTTTACTTTCCTGGCACATGCGCTTGATGTTTGTGGACCATTTATGACGTCTACGCTTCCTAATTTTAGAGGGGCGGTAAGGGTGTACTACTGGGTTCGCGCTTCATTCCTATTTTAAGAACGACACTGAAGTCAACTTTCACTTTCTGATCAATTTTTGTACAATGAGTCAAGGAAAGAAGAATCCTAACTGCACATATTTTTGGTCTAGATTTGGCCTCAGGTATGCAACCAATTAAAATGACCATCATCAAATTGACTTTTTCAAAATCTGATTTGCAATTTTTTCTTTCATAAATGTTTTCTACAATGCTTGTATTTCATAAAACTACTAGTATTTGATTAATATCCTAATCTTGTGTTGCCTGTCCTCTCAGTAGCAATGAATCCTGGACAGTGGGACCGCATATTAAAGATGCATGACTATTATTTAGCTAAAAATTATTATGCTTCTATACATGCCACCATAGAAACCTATCTGCCTCAGAAAAATACGGTAGTATTTATGGCTACGCCCAACCGCAGACAATTAGATTTAATATACAGACATACTATAATGTAGTAATTAATTAACAAATATTTCATGGGGTTGCGGGCTATATCGCAGTTTATGGACCGGGCAGGCACCCCGAAAATATTATATGGACCGAAGCGAAGCTATAGATTTGTCATTTGTGACTTAGTAAGGGATACATAACACCATTTCAAATACATCTGGATATAAATGAAGGGCAATTAATGCAATCTGTCATGTTTCACCTTCGATTCTAGGGATTGATGCCATGATAGTTTAGAGGATCTCCATTATTACCATCCTTAAAAATAGGGTTTATGTAACCCCGTTCTAGTCTCCACTACAGATTTTGAGTCATAGTTCTGTTGCATCGTTGTTTTTCAGTACTTAGGACGAAATTCCATCAACCCTAACAGCCTTACGTTTGTTTTATTGTGTCTACTGTGTGAAATATTTCCTCACGTGTTAAAGGTGCATTAAGTAAAGAGCAGTCTATTTCTGTAGGTATATTTCCATTAAAATAGTCAGGAGGCGATTTTGTAATTTTACTAGACGAGTACAAATTTTTAAAGTCCGACTTCCATCTTTCAACTACGACATCTCTATCGGTATAACACTTGCCATTATTATCAGCGACAGTACACCTATTAATATTCACGCGCTCTTTCGCGATTCCGACCTTTCATATAGATTTCCAGAAATTGTTCTAGTTCACTGTGTATTTTCTGTCTTTCAATGGACTAATATTGCCTTTTATATTTACGGTTAAGTCGATCAAAAGTATTGCGTTCGGAACAGTAAACACCCTTAAGAGTTTGCTAAACGTTATATAACTTCCTTTAAAGCTTAATCACTGATTTTCTACGTCACGCACTCAGTTTTGTCCACTGCATCGTATGCATTTTGAACACTACGGTTCACATTCAGTTCCTGTTCGATAAGTTCATTTGTAATAGTTCCTGTTCGATACGTCCATTTGTATCAGTTCCTGTTCTATAGTTTCTTTTGTATCAGTTCCTGTTCTATACGTTCATTTGTATCAGTTCCTGTTCTATACGTCCATTTGTATTAGTTCCTGTTCTATACGTTCGCTTGTATCTGTTCCTGTTTTATACGTTCATTTTCATCAGTTCCTGTTCTATACGTACGCTTGTATCTGTTCCTGTTCTATACGTTCGTTTGTATCAGTTCCTGTTCCATACGTTCATTTGTATTAGTTACTGTTCGATAACTTCATTTGTATCAGTTCCTGCTCTATACATTCATGTGTATTAGTTCCTGTGCTATACGTTCATTTGTATCAGTTCCTGTTCTATACGTTCATTTGTATTAGTTCCTGTTCTATACGTTCATTTGTATCAGTTCCTGTTCTATACATTCATGTGTATTAGTTCCTGTTCTATACGTTCATTTGTATCAGTTCCTGTTCTATACGTTCATTTGTATTAGTTCCTGTTCGATACGTTCATTTGTATCAGTTCCTGTTTTATACGTTCATTTGTATCTGTTCCTGTTTTATACGTTCATTTTTATTAGTTCCTGTTCTATACGTTCATTTTTATTAGTTCCTGTTCGATACGTTCATTTTTATTAGTTCCTGTTCGATACGTTCATTCGTATCAGTTCCTGTTTGAAACGTTGGTTTGTATCAGTTTCTGTTCTTTACGTTCGCTTGTATCAGTTCCTGTTCTATACGTTCGTTTGTATCAGTTCCTGTTCTATACATTTATGTGTATTAGTTACTGTTCGATACCTTAATTTGTATCAGTTCCTGTTCTATACATTTATGTGTATTAGTTCCTGTTCTATACGTTCATTTGTATCAGTTTCTGTTCTATACGTTTATTTGTATAAGTTCCTGTTCTATACGTTCATTTGTATCAGTGCCTGTTCTATACGTTTATTTGTATTAGTTCCTGTTCGATACGTTCATTTTTATTAGTTCCTGTTCGATACGTTCATTCGTATCAGTTCCTGTTCGAAACGTTCGTTTGTATCAGTTCCTGTTCTATGCGTTCATTCGTATCAGTTCCTGTTCGCTACGTTCATTTGTATCAGTTCCTGTTCTATACGTTCGTTTGTATCAGTTCCTGTTCTATACGTTCGCTTGTATCTGTTTCTGTTCTATACGTTCGGATGTATCAGTTACTGTTCGATACGTTCATTTGTATTAGTTACTGTTCGATACCTTCATTTGTATCAGTTCCTGTTCTATACATTTATGTGTATTAGTTCCTGTTTTATTCGTTCATTTGTATCAGTTCCTGTTCTATACGTTCATTTGTATTAGTTCCTGTTCTATACGTTCATTTGTATCAGTTCCTGTTCTATACGTTCATTTTTATAAGTTCATGTTCGATACGTTCATTTGTATCAGTTCCTGTTTTATACGTTCATTTGTATCTGTTCCTGTTCTATACGTTCATTTTTATTAGTTCCTGTTCTATACGTTCATTTTTATAAGTTCCTGTTCGATACGTTCATTTTTATTAGTTCCTGTTCGATACGTTCATTCGTATCAGTTCCTGTTTGAAACGTTCGTTTGTATCAGTTCCTGTTATATGCGTTCATTCCTTTCAGTTCCTGTTCGATACGTTCATTTGTATCAGTTCCTGTTCTATACGTTCGTTTGTATCAGTTTCTGTTCTTTGCGTTCGCTTGTATCAGTTCCTGTTCTATACGTTCGTTTGTATCAGTTCCTGTTCTATACATTTATGTGTATTAGTTACTGTTCGATACCTTCATTTGTATCATGTCCTGTTCTATACATTTATGTGTATTAGTTCCTGTTCTATACGTTCATTTGTATCAGTTTCTGTTCTATACGTTCATTTGTATAAGTTCCTGTTCTATACGTTCATTTGTATCAGTTCCTGTTCTATACGTTCATTTGTATTAGTTCCTGTTCGATACGTTCATTTTTATTAGTTCCTGTTCGATACGTTCATTCGTATCAGTTCCTGTTCGAAACGTTCGTTTGTATCAGTTCCTGTTCTATGCGTTCATTCGTATCAGTTCCTGTTCGCTACGTTCATTTGTATCAGTTCCTGTTCTATACGTTCGTTTGTATCAGTTCCTGTTCTATACGTTCGCTTGTATCTATTTCTGTTCTATACGTTCGGATGTATCAGTTACTGTTTGATACGTTCATTTGTATTAGTTACTGTTCGATACCTTCATTCGTATCAGTTCCTGTTCGCTACGTTCATTTGTATCAGTTCCTGTTCTATACGTTCGTTTGTATCAGTTCCTGTTCTATACGTTCGCTTGTATCTGTTTCTGTTCTATACGTTCGGATGTATCAGTTACTGTTCGATACGTTCATTTGTATTAGTTACTGTTCGATACCTTCATTTGTATCAGTTCCTGTTCTATACATTTATGTGTATTAGTTCCTGTTTTATTCGTTCATTTGTATCAGTTCCTGTTCTATACGTTCATTTGTATTAGTTCTTGTTCTATACGTTCATTTGTATCAGTTCCTGTTCTATACGTTCATTTTTATAAGTTCCTGTTCGATACGTTCATTTGTATCTGTTCCTGTTCTATACGTTCATTTTTATTAGTTCCTGTTCTATACGTTCATTTTTATAAGTTCTTGTTCGATACGTTCATTTTTATTAGTTCCTGTTCGATACGTTCAT
The DNA here is from genome assembly GCA_029721355.1 of Tegillarca granosa. Classification (NCBI taxonomy): domain Eukaryota; kingdom Metazoa; phylum Mollusca; class Bivalvia; order Arcoida; family Arcidae; genus Tegillarca; species Tegillarca granosa. The sequence continues at coordinate 34,150 of JARBDR010000511.1, read as the reverse complement.
TCGTATCAGTTCCTGTTTGAAACGTTCGTTTGTATCAGTTCCTGTTATATGCGTTCATTCGTATCAGTTCCTGTTCGATACGTTCATTTGTATCAGTTCCTGTTCTATACGTTCGTTTGTATCAGTTTCTGTTCTTTGCGTTCGCTTGTATCAGTTCCTGTTCTATACGTTCGTTTGTATCAGTTCCTGTTCTATACATTTATGTGTATTAGTTACTGTTCGATACCTTCATTTGTATCATGTCCTGTTCTATACATTTATGTGTATTAGTTCCTGTTCTATACGTTCATTTGTATCAGTTTCTGTTCTATACGTTCATTTGTATAAGTTCCTGTTCTATACGTTCATTTGTATCAGTTCCTGTTCTATACGTTCATTTGTATTAGTTCCTGTTCGATACGTTCATTTTTATTAGTTCCTGTTCGATACGTTCATTCGTATCAGTTCCTGTTCGAAACGTTCGTTTGTATCAGTTCCTGTTCTATGCGTTCATTCGTATCAGTTCCTGTTCGCTACGTTCATTTGTATCAGTTCCTGTTCTATACGTTCGTTTGTATCAGTTCCTGTTCTATACGTTCGCTTGTATCTGTTCCTGTTCTATACGTTCGCTTGTATCTGTTTCTGTTCTATACGTTCGGATGTATCAGTTACTGTTCGATACGTTCATTTGTATTAGTTACTGTTCGATACCTTCATTTGTATCAGTTCCTGTTCTATACATTTATGTGTATTAGTTCCTGTTTTATTCGTTTCATTTGTATCAGTTCCTGTTCTATACGTTCATTTGTATTAGTTCCTGTTCTATACGTTCATTTGTATCAGTTCCTGTTCTATACGTTCATTTTTATAAGTTCCTGTTCGATACGTTCATTTGTATCAGTTCCTGTTTTATACGTTCATTTGTATCTGTTCCTGTTCTATACGTTCATTTTTATTAGTTCCTGTTCTATACGTTCATTTTTATAAGTTCCTGTTCGATACGTTCATTTTTATTAGTTCCTGTTCGATACGTTCATTCGTATCAGTTCCTGTTTGAAACGTTCGTTTGTATCAGTTCCTGTTATATGCGTTCATTCCTTTCAGTTCCTGTTCGATACGTTCATTTGTATCAGTTCCTGTTCTATACGTTCGTTTGTATCAGTTTCTGTTCTTTGCGTTCGCTTGTATCAGTTCCTGTTCTATACGTTCGTTTGTATCAGTTCCTGTTCTATACATTTATGTGTATTAGTTACTGTTCGATACCTTCATTTGTATCATGTCCTGTTCTATACATTTATGTGTATTAGTTCCTGTTCTATACGTTCATTTGTATCAGTTTCTGTTCTATACGTTCATTTGTATAAGTTCCTGTTCTATACGTTCATTTGTATCAGTTCCTGTTCTATACGTTCATTTGTATTAGTTCCTGTTCGATACGTTCATTTTTATTAGTTCCTGTTCAATACGTTTATTCGTATCAGTTCCTGTTCGAAACGTTCGTTTGTATCAGTTCCTGTTCTATGCGTTCATTCGTATCAGTTCCTGTTCGCTACGTTCATTTGTATCAGTTCCTGTTCTATACGTTCGTTTGTATCAGTTCCTGTTCTATACGTTCGCTTGTATCTGTTTCTGTTCTATACGTTCGGATGTATCAGTTACTGTTTGATACGTTCATTTGTATTAGTTACTGTTCGATACCTTCATTCGTATCAGTTCCTGTTCGCTACGTTCATTTGTATCAGTTCCTGTTCTATACGTTCGTTTGTATCAGTTCCTGTTCTATACGTTCGCTTGTATCTGTTTCTGTTCTATACGTTCGGATGTATCAGTTACTGTTCGATACGTTCATTTGTATTAGTTACTGTTCGATACCTTCATTTGTATCAGTTCCTGTTCTATACATTTATGTGTATTAGTTCCTGTTTTATTCGTTCATTTGTATCAGTTCCTGTTCTATACGTTCATTTGTATTAGTTCCTGTTCTATACGTTCATTTGTATCAGTTCCTGTTCTATACGTTCATTTTTATAAGTTCCTGTTCGATACGTTCATTTGTATCTGTTCCTGTTCTATACGTTCATTTTTATTAGTTCCTGTTCTATACGTTCATTTTTATAAGTTCTTGTTCGATACGTTCATTTTTATTAGTTCCTGTTCGATACGTTCATTCGTATCAGTTCCTGTTTGAAACGTTCGTTTGTATCAGTTCCTGTTATATGCGTTCATTCGTATCAGTTCCTGTTCGATACGTTCATTTGTATCAGTTCCTGTTCTATACGTTCGTTTGTATCAGTTCCTGTTCTATACGTTCGCTTGTATCTATTTCTGTTCTATACGTTCGGATGTATCAGTTACTGTTTGATACGTTCATTTGTATTAGTTACTGTTCGATACCTTCATTCGTATCAGTTCCTGTTCGCTACGTTCATTTGTATCAGTTCCTGTTCTATACGTTCGTTTGTATCAGTTCCTGTTCTATACGTTCGCTTGTATCTGTTTCTGTTCTATACGTTCGGATGTATCAGTTACTGTTCGATACGTTCATTTGTATTAGTTACTGTTCGATACCTTCATTTGTATCAGTTCCTGTTCTATACATTTATGTGTATTAGTTCCTGTTTTATTCGTTCATTTGTATCAGTTCCTGTTCTATACGTTCATTTGTATTAGTTCTTGTTCTATACGTTCATTTGTATCAGTTCCTGTTCTATACGTTCATTTTTATAAGTTCCTGTTCGATACGTTCATTTGTATCTGTTCCTGTTCTATACGTTCATTTTTATTAGTTCCTGTTCTATACGTTCATTTTTATAAGTTCTTGTTCGATACGTTCATTTTTATTAGTTCCTGTTCGATACGTTCATTCGTATCAGTTCCTGTTTGAAACGTTCGTTTGTATCAGTTCCTGTTATATGCGTTCATTCGTATCAGTTCCTGTTCGATACGTTCATTTGTATCAGTTCCTGTTCTATACGTTCGTTTGTATCAGTTTCTGTTCTTTGCGTTCGCTTGTATCAGTTCCTGTTCTATACGTTCGTTTGTATCAGTTCCTGTTCTATACATTTATGTGTATTAGTTACTGTTCGATACCTTCATTTGTATCATGTCCTGTTCTATACATTTATGTGTATTAGTTCCTGTTCTATACGTTCATTTGTATCAGTTTCTGTTCTATACGTTCATTTGTATAAGTTCCTGTTCTATACGTTCATTTGTATCAGTTCCTGTTCTATACGTTCATTTGTATTAGTTCCTGTTCGATACGTTCATTTTTATTAGTTCCTGTTCGATACGTTCATTCGTATCAGTTCCTGTTCGAAACGTTCGTTTGTATCAGTTCCTGTTCTATGCGTTCATTCGTATCAGTTCCTGTTCGCTACGTTCATTTGTATCAGTTCCTGTTCTATACGTTCGTTTGTATCAGTTCCTGTTCTATACGTTCGCTTGTATCTGTTTCCTGTTCTATACGTTCGCTTGTATCTGTTTCTGTTCTATACGTTCGGATGTATCAGTTCCTGTTCGCTACGTTCATTTGTATTAGTTACTGTTCGATACCTTCATTTGTATCAGTTCCTGTTCTATACATTTATGTGTATTAGTTCCTGTTTTATTCGTTCATTTGTATCAGTTCCTGTTCTATACGTTCATTTGTATTAGTTCCTGTTCTATACGTTCATTTGTATCAGTTCCTGTTCTATACGTTCATTTTTATAAGTTCCTGTTCGATACGTTCATTTGTATCAGTTCCTGTTTTATACGTTCATTTGTATCTGTTCCTGTTCTATACGTTCATTTTATTAGTTCCTGTTCTATACGTTCATTTTTATAAGTTCCTGTTCGATACGTTCATTTTTATTAGTTCCTGTTCGATACGTTCATTCGTATCAGTTCCTGTTTGAAACGTTCGTTTGTATCAGTTCCTGTTATATGCGTTCATTCCTTTCAGTTCCTGTTCGATACGTTCATTTGTATCAGTTCCTGTTCTATACGTTCGTTTGTATCAGTTTCTGTTCTTTGCGTTCGCTTGTATCAGTTCCTGTTCTATACGTTCGTTTGTATCAGTTCCTGTTCTATACATTTATGTGTATTAGTTACTGTTCGATACCTTCATTTGTATCATGTCCTGTTCTATACATGTATGTGTATTAGTTCCTGTTCTATACGTTCATTTGTATCAGTTTCTGTTCTATACGTTCATTTGTATAAGTTCCTGTTCTATACGTTCATTTGTATCAGTTCCTGTTCTATACGTTCATTTGTATTAGTTCCTGTTCGATACGTTCATTTTTATTAGTTCCTGTTCAATACGTTTATTCGTATCAGTTCCTGTTCGAAACGTTCGTTTGTATCAGTTCCTGTTCTATGCGTTCATTCGTATCAGTTCCTGTTCGCTACGTTCATTTGTATCAGTTCCTGTTCTATACGTTCGTTTGTATCAGTTCCTGTTCTATACGTTCGCTTGTATATGTTTATGTTCTATACGTTCGGATGTATCAGTTACTGTTTGATACGTTCATTTGTATTAGTTACTGTTCGATACCTTCATTCGTATCAGTTCCTGTTCGCTACGTTCATTTGTATCAGTTCCTGTTCTATACGTTCGTTTGTATCAGTTCCTGTTCTATACGTTCGCTTGTATCTGTTTCTGTTCTATACGTTCGGATGTATCAGTTACTGTTCGATACGTTCATTTGTATTAGTTACTGTTCGATACCTTCATTTGTATCAGTTCCTGTTCTATACATTTATGTGTATTAGTTCCTGTTTTATTCGTTCATTTGTATCAGTTCCTGTTCTATACGTTCATTTGTATTAGTTCCTGTTCTATACGTTCATTTGTATCAGTTCCTGTTCTATACGTTCATTTTTATAAGTTCCTGTTCGATACGTTCATTTGTATCTGTTCCTGTTCTATACGTTCATTTTTATTAGTTCCTGTTCTATACGTTCATTTTTATAAGTTCTTGTTCGATACGTTCATTTTTATTAGTTCCTGTTCGATACGTTCATTCGTATCAGTTCCTGTTTGAAACGTTCGTTTGTATCAGTTCCTGTTATATGCGTTCATTCGTATCAGTTCCTGTTCGATACGTTCATTTGTATCAGTTCCTGTTCTATACGTTCGTTTGTATCAGTTTCTGTTCTTTGCGTTCGCTTGTATCAGTTCCTGTTCTATACGTTCGTTTGTATCAGTTCCTGTTCTATACATTTATGTGTATTAGTTACTGTTCGATACCTTCATTTGTATCATGTCCTGTTCTATACATTTATGTGTATTAGTTCCTGTTCTATACGTTCATTTGTATCAGTTTCTGTTCTATACGTTCATTTGTATAAGTTCCTGTTCTATACGTTCATTTGTATCAGTTCCTGTTCTATACGTTCATTTGTATTAGTTCCTGTTCGATACGTTCATTTTTATTAGTTCCTGTTCGATACGTTCATTCGTATCAGTTCCTGTTCGAAACGTTCGTTTGTATCAGTTCCTGTTCTATGCGTTCATTCGTATCAGTTCCTGTTCGCTACGTTCATTTGTATCAGTTCCTGTTCTATACGTTCGTTTGTATCAGTTCCTGTTCTATACGTTCGCTTGTATCTGTTTCTGTTCTATACGTTCGGATGTATCAGTTACTGTTTGATACGTTCATTTGTATTAGTTACTGTTCGATACCTTCATTTGTATCAGTTCCTGTTCTATACATTTATGTGTATTAGTTCCTGTTTTATTTGTTCATTTGTATCAGTTCCTGTTCTATACGTTCATTTGTATTAGTTCCTGTTCTATACGTTCATTTGTATCAGTTCCTGTTCTATACGTTCATTTGTATTAGTTCCTGTTCTATACGTTCATTTTTATTATTTCCTGTTCGATATGTTCATTTGTATCAGTTCCTGTTCTATACGTTCATTTGTATTAGTTCCTTTTCTATACGTTCATTTTTATTAGTTCCTGTTCGATACGTTCAATTGTATTAAGTACCTCATTTTGTATATCTATATTGATAAGAAAATCACCGGGTACACGATTTGTGTTGTACCAACGACGCACAACATTTTTTTGAAACACAGAATGGTTACATTTATATTTACTAGAAGATAAAATTCTAATGTCACAAGTTAATAAAGAATGGTCGGGTTTTCTGGGGGTATATACCTAGGTTGCTTTTTAAACTAGACATATCAAGTACATTAAAATTTTCACGGTACACAATCAATATTTTCATAAGGACAACATGTATAATCAACTACTGATTTACCTGTTTGGGATATATATGTCCATGCACAGTCATTAAATTTATCATTCAACAAACAAAAATAAATGTTTTTTTTTTTTTTTTTTTTTTTTTTTAAATAAAAAACATATCACCATGGTAATTTTTATATTAATCTAGTACTTTGTGCGGGCGAATTTGGCCAACGCCCTCGACATAGTCAGTATTTACACTACATCTAGCATTGAAGTCACCCAGAGTAAAGATATTACCTTTAGTTTGATTACTTTATACCTGTTGTAATAAATTATCAAAGATTGCAGTTGCTTCATTGGGGTTTGAATTATTATGTGAAGGATGATAGCATATTGCAAGAAACAAGAAAATGTCCTCGTTGTTTTAGGGCATTTTTACCCACAAAATATCTTCAACACTCATATCTAACAACGTTTATCGCTGTTAGACGCCTAATTATTAATTTAGCAAATTGCAAATTGAGATCCCGATGATTCCAGGTGATGGAAAGTGTCTAATAAACAGGTGTCCGACTTAAATTACTGGTGGATGAGATTATAATGTAAAGTCAACGTAAAGAAAAAAATCATTAAAAAATTCTCATGAGTAATAAAGAAATTTGAACAGTTGCTGCATAGATTCTATAGTGATTTCACTTATTATTCCGAGACGATTTCTAAATCGCATATTTAAAATTATTATTATTATTGTTATTATTATTATTATTATTATTATTAAATAAAATTTTAATTTTTAGAATCGTTTCATGAAACTATTATTGGAAATACTGAGTCAAATTAAGATATAAAAGAAAAAGAAAATGTAGTTACGATGGAAAGAAAACATGATCTTGCAATCGAAAAAGCATGAGAGTTCTAATATTATTACTATACACAAATTTCAAGAAGATCAACGTTTTCTACATGAAGTTCAATTTGTAATTTGTAAAATCGGCATGGTAAGCCAAATATACTGGTTAATATTAATAATTATGATACTTTAATTTCTTACTTTTTAATAAGTTTTTCGGTCTATAATCATTTATTAAGCTATCATTAAAAAAACTTACTCAAAAGCCTCAAGTCATAGAACTACTACTGTCTTATTCACGTCTGCCGTAGCACTAGTTTTTAAAGGTTTTAGAAGAGATATCAAAAAAATTTGTAGCATGCCACATACCGTTATGACGTATGCATTTTGTCGTAATTAACTGACACCAAACTAAATGCCATCTTAGCCGGTGTATAAAATGCAGAGCCTTTTAAAATCCTTACGGGGATTTAATATGGGAAAGCACACAAACACTCATTCCGGAAATACCTCGCTGTAATAATCATGCTGGTTAAGAAAATAGAATTGCGCATGACCGACTTCCCCATTTTCGCTAGCCAGGTAATATCTTCTGCAACTTGACAGCAAAAGGAATATATACTGTAGGTCTAACAACATCGATCTTACCTACAGCTGAGTGAACTATTCCAGAATTTTGTACCCTAACCCGCATGATTATTACAGCGATGTATTTCCGGAATGAGTGTTTGTGTCTTTTCCGATATTAAATCCCCGTAAGGATTTTAAAAAGCTCTGCATTTTATACTCCAGCTAAGATGGCATTTAGTTTGGTGTCAGTTAATTACGACAAAATGCATACGTCATAACGGTATGTGGCATGCTACAAAATTTTTTGATATCTATTCTAAAACCTTGAAAAACTAGTGCTACGGCAGACGTGAATCAGACAGTAAGCTATCATTAAAAAAACCTACTCAAAAGCCTCAAGTCATAGAACTACATTTTAACCAGTTTTTAATATTTGAATGTACAAAACCACCTAAGGAGTGAGTCTGAAGTAGATGTGGTTACGACCCCACTATCTGGTTTGTTGTTTTGTTTATTACTCATTGATGTACATTGTAGTTTGTTTTGTCATATACATCTTTTCCGGAAATTAGGATTGTCATTTCCTTTTCATTTCCGCTTTGGACAAATTGCTTTTCGTTTAAGAGACACTTCCGCTGTAAAGCGAAGTAGATGAAAAAACAGAAAAAAAATCATTATTTTGAAATGGTAAGGTTGCATTAAGTTATAGAAATAATTATATTTTAACGTTGATTTATATAGTTTATTTTAATATCACTAAACGAACCACTGAATCAAGCGATTCCAGAAAAAACCTATTCCATTAGTAAGTCAGCTGGTCAGATGTTAAACCTACTGTCTGATTCACGTCTGCCGTAGCACTAGTTTTTCAAGGTTTTAGAAGAGATATCAAAAAATTTTGTAGAATGCCACATACCGTTATGACGTATGCATTTTGTCGTAATTAACTGACACCAAACTAAATGCCATCTTAGCTGGAGTATAAAATGCAGAGCTTTTTAAAATCCTTACGGGGATTTAATATGGGAAAAGACACAAACACTCATTCCGGAAATATATCGCTGAAAAATCATGCGGGTTAAGAAAATAGAATTGCGCATGACAGACTAACCCATTTTCGCTGGCCAGGTAATATCGTCTGCAACTTGACAGCAAAAGGAATATATACTTGCTAGTAATACTGTAGGCCTAACAACAGCGATCTTACCTACAGCTGAATGAACTATTCCAGAATTTTGTACCCTACCCCGCATGATTATTACAGCGATATATTTCCGGAATGAGTGTTTGTCTCTTTTCCCATATTAAATCCCCGTAAGGATTTTAAAAAGCTCTGCATTTTATACTCCAGCTAAGATGGCATTTAGTTTGGTGTCAGTTAATTACGACAAAATGCATACGTCATAACGGTATGTGGCATTCTACAAAATAATTTGATATCTCTTCTAAAACCTTGAAAAACTAGTGCTACGGCAGACGTGAATCAGACAGTAAACCCATGGCTCCGAAAGGTTTTATTTACTTTATAATATGATTGTAGGCACAGCCTATGTAGAGAGCGCAGCAAATTGTTTTAAGCACATTTTCCATTTATGATGGTTTATTATATTGTTTATAATTTAAGATTTTATTTTTATTATTTCATTCACTAATTTAATTAGACTACGTAAATATGACGGTTATTTGCTAATAAAAGACAAAGTCATAATGTTGATATGTTTAGCTTATTGAAATCCCTAATCGAATAAATTTGACTGAAAATTTTCTAAAGAATTCTCCTACAACAGAACTTCTGCACTTGTAAGATTCAAACCTAGCGTGTTAATGAGAGGAACTGTAATCTATAAATTGACGTACTCAGCAACTTATAGTTTCATAAAATTAAGAAAATCCAAAGAAATAAAATTAAATAAAATCTGTTATAATAAAAATGGATATATTAGATAGAGAATGTTTATGATTATTGGAAGCATATTCATCATGGTCCTCAGGTCCTTAGCAGTGTCTGATGATAAATTGCTCCTCTTGTGACAAGTCCTTGGGGAAAATTAAACTTGGATGGTTTTCTTCTATCATGGACATTTCTGGTACCTTTTTCTCTAGCCATTAGGTAGGTGTTAGCTAGGGAGGCAACTATGGCTGCTTACTGATAGATGGTGCTTCAATCTTGGACTGTTTTTCATCCCAGATTTTATGTTTTGTTTGTGACACTGTCAGTGGTTTCTTCTTAAGCAAATGACCTGTTCTATATGGTTAAAGTCCAAAAGATGTGATTTTATGATATAAAAGATGTCTCATACAGAAGAGGCATACTGTATCACATGTATAAGCAAGACGATTGTCAGTAAATACAGAAAAAAACACATGGTGGTCTGTGTTTCTTTGAACTGAAACAATCGCTGCTCCCTTGTCGAGCATTTTAATACAAAATCGGAACAACATTATACATCTAATTCAGTTTAGTTAAAATTGCTTAAAACAGGTAACAGATAAATCACATGCTTAGGTTATAGGTTACAGAAGTTGCACCTATTTTCAATTTAATGATCAATCCACTGTGTAGTGTTACAATATCATCAAATTACTATGCAACTGTTTAAATAATTTGTATCTTGTGCAACGAAATAAGCTTACTTTCGAAACCACATTGTTTTAGAAAATAAGTTTTACGTATCAATGCATAGTTTAACAACAAAGAAATATACTTTGATATCTAAGCACTTTTTTTTTAAATTTTCCCAAATAGTTGGGGAAAAGATTTTATTCCATGTTAATTGCAGTAAGTCGTATTGCTAACTTGATTTTTTCTAATTAGACTATATATGAGAGTTATATGTTCACCAAGATATGTATGAGAACTTGAGGCATACTGCTAAACATAATATTATGCTTTATCATATTATGCTTAATTCTATTTTTGGTAATAAATGAGATATTTCGGTACATAATACTTAAGTATATTAAATAAAATTAAATAAAAATAATTATTATTTCAACAACCCCAAATCCCACAAAAAAAATGTTTACTGGATTTATGCCATGTGACCCTATGATGTAATGATGACGTCACATTCCTGCCATAATCAAAACAATCTTACTGGAGCTAGACCTACACGCAATTTCTATTGTTTGGAAATACTTTTTGGATCTCTAATAACGATTTGTTCAGGTAAGTCAATCACGAATGGCTATCTCTAATATAAACACTTTAAATTTTCGGCAATATCTTGGACACAGTAGATTTACAGATCGGAAACATTGATTCATCTCAATACAGTAACAGTGAGTGATAATCTGCTCATTACGTCAGCCATTTTATATGCCAAATTCAGACATTGTCTTGTGTAAAAGTTAGAGCTGGTGCGGTAGATTATGTTTTAAGTGTTCATTTGGATTTTTAATTATTTTTGTCATCTCTGAACAGTTTTGAAACACGACCATTAGCAGATTTATCGTCCACTGTTCTGTAGAATTCATGACGGTCCCATTTGTAACCTTTGACCTTCATCATCCATGACGTCATATTGGGTATCTGCCAAGTTCTTTTGTCAACAAGATTGACACTCGCCATAAATCGCTTGTTACCGTAACATTGTCACAAACAAATCGACATTGTAAGTTTTTGTAAGTCTCATGACGAAACTTAATTTTTAAAGACAATTATGTGGTCGTTAATAATTTTGTAAATTATTTTAAATAAGCGATTTTGAAAAAAATATTTTTCACTTCCGTTTTTTCCCACACGACCTCGGAAGTGACGTAATTCACTGGTGTCAAAAAACAAAACTTGAAGGATTACTACTAATTTTCAACTGGTCTCCGTACACGATGTCTATAGAGCTCGCTATGCGAGCTTGCACCTTTGGTGCAAGCATCGCTGCGCTCTCTATTATTATATACTGATAATGCGGATGCATGTTGCTGCCCTATGTTGAAACTAGTGGTCCTACGTTGATCTACATGCACGTAAAAAACTTCCCAATAATACGCAGGGTTTACAGGTATTTTAAGCTGCATTTTTTCGTGTCATATTTCCTGACCGGGAACATTACTGTCCGATTCACGTCTGCCGTAGCACTAGTTTTTCAAGGTTTTAGAAGAGATAAAATGCAGAGCTTTTTAAAATCCTTACGGGATTTATTATAGGAGAACACACCAACACTCATTCCGGAAATACATCGCTGTAATAATCATGTGGGTTAGGGTACAAAATTCTGGAATAGTTCATTCAGCTGTAGGTAAGATCGCTGTTGTTAGACCTACAGTATATATTCCTTTTGCTGTCAAATTGCAGACGATATTACCTGGCCAGCGAAAATGGGGAAGTCGGTCATGCGCAATTCTATTTTCTTAACCCGCATGATTTTTCAGCGAGGTATTTCCGGAATGAGTGTTTGTGTGCTTTCCCATATTAAATCCCCGCAAGGATTTTAAAAAGCTCTGCATTTAATACTCCAGCTAAGATGGCATTTAGTTTGGTGTCAGTTAATTACGACAAAATGCATACGTCATAACGGTATGTGGCATGCTACAAAATTTTTTGATATCTCATTTAAAACCTTTAAAAACTAGTGCTACGGCAGACGTGAATCAGGCAGTAGTCTGTTAGTGGATCAAACCGTTATGTTTGTTATACAAAGTAAGTGAAAATAGCTTAAATCTATATGTTTATACTGATGTAGCAAATATGCACTGCAGAATGGCCATCTTGAAATGTGTAGTAAAATGGTATGCCTAAGCCAGAATTGCCTCTGACCATAGCAGCTGTATGTAGGGCCAGAAAAAACATCAACCAGTATGTCAAAACCTGGGAATTTCAGATACCAATTGTCAGAAGAGCATTTTATTTTCAGTAGATTTTTAATAAAGAAATATCAAAAATGTTTTATCACCGATATGTGGTTAAAAATGATTATCATCACAAAATTGTATGATAAGATTTTTAAGTATTGCTGAACAAAAAAATGATATACTTGATAGTATAAAATGGTGATATAATATGGTAAAGTTTTCATGTTTTGCTCATTTTTGTTCCATTTTGCATTCATTGTAGTTTGCAATGACTGTGACACTTTAACTGTACAGAATAAGAATGGATATGATGCAAGCACAGTTGTGATTTTGACTTTGACTGGATCCATTTAATTTGCAAATAAATATAAAAAGGTGTGAGTTTATTTTGTGCCATAATGGACCATCCTTTCATACACACCCCCCTCATGCATACAGCACTCAGTTTGTGCCATTGGCACTTTATCCTCATATTTCATTTTCAGACTTTTTGATGAATACTCAACCTTATGCCTGTATTTAAAGCCATGGTTTGATGTTTGGAAATTTGAAGTGATATGCAACCAGTAGACAAAGAGTCTGACTTTATATTTCATTCATTTCAAAATATCAACATGACATAATAAATATTTAACAAGTTAATACTTATTGCATATATTTTGTCATGCCTAGGCTACTTCTCAGAATGCTCAAGTCACTTATTCTTGTCTACTGATTTCCCAAATAGTGGCAAACCATCTGACTTAATCAGGTGCAATTTCTGAGTCATAACTTTTTTCTCCATTTATCACAACATTCATTACTATATCATCATTAATACTACTGTCCCTTATGTTAGATACTACTTAAAATATTTTTTTATAAAATACATATGTAACCTTTTAAAATAAGCTTTTCACTTTGTACCCAAGAGTAAGCTTTAAAAAAACCCAGATTTCGGATTGCTATAATTTTCAGCTCACCTGGCCAAAGGTGGTAAGCTTTTGCCATCGCTTGGCATCCATAAACTTTTCACATTTTGACTATCTCCTCTAAAACCACTGGACCAATTTGAACCAAACTTTACAGGAATGATGTATGGATGGTCCTTTATTAAGATTGCCGAAATTTTTCGGTTCAACCAAAAAACATGACTGCCAGTGCAGGACATAGTTTAACATTGCACCCTATTGGAAAAGGCATATATTGGCTATCTCCTCTGAAGCTATTGGACCAATTTGAACCAAACTTTACAGGAATGATGTATGGATGGTTTTTTACTAGGATTGTTGAAATTTTATTATCTGCCAAAAAACATGGCTGCCAGCACAGCACAAAGTTTAACATTGGACCCTATGTGAAAAGCATAAACATGTATTAGCTATCCCCTCTGAAACTACTGAAGGCAATTGAACCAGTTTTACAGAAATGATGTTTGGATGGTTGTTTACTAAGATTGCTGAAATTTTCCAGATCCACCAAAAACATGGCTGCCACCGCAGGACATAGTTTAACATTGGACCCTATGGGGAAAAAGCATATATTGGCTATCTTCTCTGAAACTACTGAAGGCAATTGAACCAAACTTTACAGGATTGATGTATGAATGGTTCTTTACTAAAATTGCTGAAATTTTCTGGGTCTGCCAGATACCCTCACATACAGGTACTCTCACATACAGGTACCCTCACATACAGGTACCCTCACATACATGTTCTATTGGATTATCCAAACACATTCCAAAATGTCCCGCTAGTCTAGAGAACACCAACATTTAGTAATTTTGAACCTGTCCCAATTCTTGTCCAAGACAAAAATTCAGTGGTCCAGCCTTAGCTAGTTTAAAATCTACTAGTTCAAAATCCAGTGATTTAGGACTAGTAGAACTTAAAATATAGCTTGTTGTATTACCTGTAGAACCTATTCGAACAGAATACTTCATGCTATATACATGTATGTAAAAATCCATCTGGACAGATTACATGTAGTAATCTAACCAAAGGGAATACACCATACTTTATATACATGTAGAGATCTATCCAAACAAAATACACCAAACTTTACATGTAGAGATCTATCCAAACAAAATACACCAAACTTTACATGTAGAGATCTATCCAAACAAAATACACCCAACTTTACATGTAAAGATCTATCCAAACAGAATCTCTATGCTTTATATGTAGATTTCCATCTAAATGGAATACAACATGCTTTACATGTAGATTCAACTTGAATACGCCATGCTTCAACCAATTAGAATACACCATACATTACATGTAAAGATACAGCTGAATGGAACATACCATACTTTACATATAAGAATACATATTACACATGCTTTATATGTAAAGATCCATTCTGACAGAATAAAGCATGCTTTACTTTGAAAGATCAATTCAGATGGAATACATCATGCTTTACATGCAAAGATCAAATCAGACTGAATACATCATGCTTTACATGTAAAAATACATCTAAATAGAATACATCATGCTTTACATGCAAAGATCAAACCAAGTTGAAAATATCATTGGTTTACAAGTAAAGATAATATCAGACTGAATATATCATGTGTTACATGTAACGATCAGTCCATATGGAATGCATCATGCTTAACATGATAAGATCAATCCAGATGGAATACATTGTGCTTTACATGTAAAGATGAAATCAGACTGAATACATCATGCTTTACATGTAAAGATCAATCCATATTGAATACATCATGCTTTACATGTAAAGATCAATCCATATTGATACATTATGCTTTACATGTAAGTTTCAAATCAGACTGAGTACATCATGCTTTACATGTAAAGATCAATCCATATTAAATACATCATGCTTTACATGTAAAGATCAATCCATATTAAATACGTCATGCTTTACATGTAAAGATCAATCCAGACTGAATGCATCATGCTTTACATGTAAAGATAAATTCAGACTGAATGCATCATGCTTTACATGTAAAGATCAATCAATATGGAATACATCATGCTTTACATGTAAAGATCAATCCAGACTGAATGCATCATGCTTTACATGTAAAGATCAATCCATATTAAATACATCATGCTTTACATGTAAAGATCAATCCATATTAAATACGTCATGCTTTACGTGTAAAGATCAATCCAGACTGAATGCATCATGCTTTACATGCAAAGATCAATCCATATTGAATGCATCATGCTTTACATGTAAAGATCAATCCATATTAAATACATCATGCTTTACATGTAACTTTCAAATCAGACTGAGTACATCATGCTTTACATGTAAATATCAAACCAGATAGAATACATCATGCTTTACATGTAAAGATAAATCCATATTGAATACATCATGCTTTACATGTAAAAATCAAATCAGACTGAGTACATCATGCTTTACATGTAAAGATGATCCCAGATGGAAATAATCATGATTTACATTGTTTATTATTTAAAATAGAAATCAAAGGATGTAAAGAGGACTCAACAAAAACAAATATAGAAATAAAATGAAAACATTAATGCAAATACTTTCATCAACACTAGAGTCTTCATGGTGTGTTTTTGTGGATTGTCAAATGAAATTTTAAAGGGTAACATTGTAGACCTAATAAATACCATAGTAACATTAAACAATTTATATACATGATCACTTCTATTCATGCTGTCTATTTTTTTGTTAAATATATCTATTTGTTTGGTTTTATTTATTCACCCAGCTAACTACATTATCACTACATTTACACTTCTATTGTCAAATACAACTATTGATATTTATTAAACCAGAGTAATATTAATAGTGTTTTGTTGATATATTTGTGCTTTTAGTGAAGTTGTTCTTGCCAGTGCTAGGTTCTGATGGTGTTAACTTGTTGTTTTGACATTTGTGTGGTTTTGTACAGCCATGATATCTCATACAGACCATGCTTTGTTTGGTTGCACTATACTGTACGTCATTTTGTGTAACTGTACGATTCATGATTCGATCATATGTTAGAGAGTTCTATAGATATTATTGACAAGTTCAATCGCTAATTTCTTTCTGTAAACTTAATTAATACCTGAGTTCTAAGTTGTTTTTTTAATAAAAATTTTTATGGATTGAATTACTTTGAAGGGTTGTAGGTATTGATTTGTTTCGTTAGAGTGACTATAAGAGAATATTTTTGGGAATTACAGTAAATCAAATTTTTATACATAGTTTACACACAAATTTGTATTAACAGAAATCTTGATTATCAGGACTTCTTTATTGAAGTTCCTAGGAAAGAAATATATATAAAACCCTTCAAACTAAAACCTTTGAAAAATTAAAATATTAACTTGTCTAAAGTTCATTTGGCTTTTTAAAGATTTCGTTAAAGTAGTATGGTTTCTGTCTCTATAAGCAAAGTTGGCCTTTGTTTTCTTTTTAATACATTATAGAGATATTAAACTTGCATAAAGTACCTAAGATTTTTTCAAAATATTTTTTCAGTCATGACAAGGTTTTGAACCCACAACCCTTCACTTTAAAAGTCAGCAACATACCATTTGACTGAAGTTAAGGATTATTCCATTTAATTAAAAATTCATTTTTACTTTGTGTACCAGTACCAGTATTATGTGCTGGTGTATATAAATATATATATAACAGTTTGTAAAGAAGTACACAGTATTGTATATAATAAATAACAAACTTCAACCTGGATAAACATTTAAAAAATCTTTTACATTTTTACTAGCGCTTTCATCCCTTATGGGACTACATCATATAGCAACTACATCATTCTTGAAAGGTCCCATAAGGGATGAAAGCGCTAGAAAAAATGTAAAAGATTTTTTAAATGTTTATCCAGGTCGAAGTTTGTTATTTATTATATATATATACATACTTGTTTATATGAATGATACATTATAGTGTATAAATGATGTTTATCATGTTTTGTATTTAGGTGGATGTACAACAGAAAATAATGTAATTCAGATAAGGTACAGAATCAGAAATTGTGCAGAAAAAACAGCAAAGTAAGTAACAGTTGTTATAGTTTAACTAATTTAAAGCTACAGTATTTAGTCCTATGTGTTTTAGAGATGATACCTAGGCAGTGGTCATTTATGTTCTATAACTAATTAAGTATGGGAAGTGAATATGAATAGAAATAAACATTTAAAATAAACATTTGACCTTCACCTCAGGAAATACCATATTTGATCTTGTCCTTTGTTCACTGGAGATAACTTTTGACATGTACCTTCATTAAATGAAAATAAACATATTTTACCATTACCAACAGTAAATGAAAAGTAAACCATGTGTTTGAAATGAAAACATTATTCATTTTTTGTTTTAGACTATTTATCTGAGATAGATGTCTGAGACTCAAAAAGTGATTTGAATATAATGCTGTTTTTTTTAAATCCCTAAGATGGGATTGCTTTGTATAGAAAAGATTTTCCTGACATGACTGTATGTTAGTTATATTGATCTTGTAATAGTTATGTGGATTAATTGAAGAATAAGTAAGAATTTGTGTAATAACCCAATAATCAATCAATAGCCTGGTACATGTATGTATACATATAGGTAATATGTTAACTACCAACATGCTGAATTCCTGCTAACTATGTATCAATATTATTCCATAACAAATAAAAGTACCAGTACACATATGTACTATACATGAGTGTTTTAAGTAAAGTTAGTGGAAGTTGAAATCCAGGACTGTGGAACGACGTTTTAGAAATATGAGTGTTTTAAGTAAAGTTGAAGTAGGAGTTAAAATCCAGGTCTGTGGAACGACGTTTTAGAACATGAGTGTTTGAAGTAAAGTTGAAGTAGGAGTTAAAATCCAGGACTGTGGAACGACGTTTTAGAACATGAGTGTTTGAAGTAAAGTGGAAGTAGTAGTTGAAATCCAGGACTGTGGAATGATGTTTAGATACATAGTGACTTGTAGTCCTTTTGATAAAGGTTTAGACATTGCATTTTAGGACATTGATTAAGTGTTCAAGTCAGTATGTCTTCAGTTAAAACTCTACATGCATTGTTTTAAAAGGAATGTTATGGCAAAGGTATTAAACATTACATTATAGTTCAGCTTCTGGTCCTGTTGACCAGGAACAAATTATGCAAATAATTGCAAAAAAGCTGAAAAAAATAGGAAAGCAAGTCCAGAAATTAACTACTTCCACTTTGATTTGAGTTGGTAGATTTTCTGGTCAAAACACATTTTTGGACCTCTCTATGAGTTGGTATGATAAGATGATTAGATTTATTCATTTCATTTTTACCTGATAACGTTGTTCTATTACCTATATAGAAATGCTGGTTTGGGAAAACAGGCTTTATTTTTAAAAACATAAAATTTTTGCGAAATGAAATAAAAAATATTTCTTAAAAGTGCTAATCAGAAACATTTGAATTGAATTTGGCCTTTTGTTTTAAAACAAGAGTATGATAAATACATGATTCCTGTAATAAAAATAATAAGCAGCCTCTTTCTTGAATTATTCATTGCCCTATTTATTACTCATGGTGGTTAGTAAAGTTAGATTGTGACAGTTAGGTATATGAAGTTTGGTGCCGTTGATTACACATGGTGGCTAGTAAAGTTAGATTGTGACAGTTAGGTCATTGTAGTTTTGTGGCATTGATTACACATGGTGGTTAGTGAAGTGAGATTGTGACAGTTAGGTCAGTGTAGTTTTGTGGCATTGATTACACATGGTGGTTAGTGAAGTGAGATTGTGACAGTTAGGTCAGTGTAGTTTGGTGTCATTGATTACACATGGTGGTTAGTGAAGTGAGATTGTGACAGTTAGGTCAGTGTAGTTTTGTGTCATTGATTACACATGGTGGTTAGTGAAGTTAGATTGTGACAGTTAGGTCATTGTAGTTTGGTGTCATTGATTACACATGGTGGTTAGTAAAGTGAGATTGTGACAGTTAGGTCAGTGTAGTTATGTGTCATTGATTACACATGGTGGTTAGTGAAGTGAGATTGTGACAGTTAGGTCATTGTAGTTTGGTGTCATTGATTACACATGGTGGTTAGTGAAGTTAGATTGTGACAGTTAGGTCAGTGTAGTTATGTGTCATTGATTACACATGGTGGTTAGTGAAGTAAGATTGTGACAGTTAGGTCAATGTAGTTTGGTGTCATTGATTACACATGGTGGTTAGTGAAGTTAGATTGTGACAGGTCAGTGTAGTTTGGTGTCATTGATTACACATGGTGGTTAGTGAAGTGAGATTGTGACAGTTAGGTCAATGTAGTTTGGTGTCATTGATTACACATGGTGGTTAGTGAAGTTAGATTGTGACAGTTAGGTCAGTGTAGTTATGTGTCATTGATTACACATGGTGGTTAGTAAAGTGAGATTGTGACAGTTAGGTCAGTGTAGTTTGGTGTCATTGATTACACATGGTGGTTAGTGAAGTGAGATTGTGACAGTTAGGTCATTGTAGTTTGGTGTCATTGATAACACATGGTGTTTAGTAAAGTGAGATTGTGACAGTTAGGTCTATGTAGTTTGGTGTCATTGATTACACATGGTGGTTAGTGAAGTTAGATTGTGACAGTTAGGTCAATGTAGTTTGGTGTCATTGATTACACATGGTGGTTAGTGAAGTGCGATTGTGACAGTTAGGTCAGTATAGTTTGGTGTCATTTATTACTCATGGTGGTTAGTAAAGTTAGATTGTGACAGTTAGGTATATGAAGTTTGGTGCCATTGATTACACATGGTGGCTAGTAAAGTTAGATTGTGACAGTTAGGTCATTGTAGTTTTGTGGCATTGATTACACATGGTGGTTAGTGAAGTGAGATTGTGACAGTTAGGTCAGTGTAGTTTTGTGGCATTGATTACACATGGTGGTTAGTGAAGTGAGATTGTGACAGTTAGGTCAGTGTAGTTTGGTGTCATTGATTACACATGGTGGTAAGGGAAGTGAGATTGTGACAGTTAGGTCAGTGTAGTTTTGTGTCATTGATTACACATGGTGGTTAGTGAAGTTAGATTGTGACAGTTAGGTCATTGTAGTTTGGTGTCATTGATTACACATGGTGGTTAGTAAAGTGAGATTGTGACAGTTAGGTCAGTGTAGTTTGGTGTCATTGATTACACATGGTGGTTAATGAAGTGAGATTGTGACAGTTAGGTCATTGTAGTTTGGTGTCATTGACAGGGCTAGCCCTGGAATCTTTTTTGGTTTCGCCAACCCATCTTCTGCAACAATGTACATGTCTCCAGTCTGAAAATCCTTTTGCCAATACGAGAAAGTTAATCTTACTAGCCGTTGTATATAATTGGTTGGCGCAGTCAGTAGAGCATGTTTGTGTGGGATATATCTATGCTGCCAGAAGTGTTCAATCTAGAATTGAAGGAAGTGGGACATGATTTCTAAATAGGGGTCAAATCGGGCATATAGGTAGCATTTCAACCAGAGTGCAAATTTCCTAGATCTGAACAACCCTGGAGCGTTTTCAATTCTAGTAAACAATTACATTTTTATGTAGGCACTTTTTCCTTCGATAACCAATAAAAAGATCACGTAGCACAAATTATAGATTTTTTTCTGCCTTGTACAAAGTTTGAACTTTCTGTTCAAAAGTAGTTTGCAACTTATGCAAGTCAGTGTCAACAAACAATTCTTTATAATCTAGATGACTGGTGTAGTATAAGTGTTGAAGTACGATAGTAAGTGCATGATCCAGAGGTAAAACTGTTTATCTTGCCCGTCTTAATGCAAAATTTACTTATCATAAAACCAGTTTCTTTATCAAATGACAATCAAGACTTAAAAACGATCATCATTCAAACAGTTATGTTTCACATCAGATTAAAAGTCGGACGGTTTTGTATAATTTTCCACAGGATTATGTGTTTCAACGTACGAAGAGATGGTTTCTTCATCAGACGTTTTTTGTTTTGCCAATTTGGGTTTTGAATTAAAAAATATTTATAATAAAATGCGCTTCATGTTCCCGTGAATCGAGTAAATAAAATAATTCATTGACTGGTCATACGAAAGAGCTCTGGAAAAGCTAATTTGTCGACGTTTAAATGCAGATTTATTAGGGAGCTTCCGAAACTTTCGTAAACACCAACCAAGTTTTAGCATACTCAAAACAGAAACCGATTAGCCACAATTAATTAAGGAGGCTAATTTAATCCAATTAGTGTGTTTATTCATTTGTCAACTTCCGATAATGTTCAAAGGACGCGGTTCAGTGATCACGTGATCGACGATGTAAACAAAAAATACAGAAATGAGGTGCGTTCAGCCGTGAAATACACAACAGTTTGACACAGAAATGTTAATATTAACATTCGCAAACTACATTTTATTTTCGACAATTTTATTTTGAATTCTCCAGACACTTTTCGCCAATTTTAATTTCGTTTCGCCAGATTCAAATATTTTTCGCAATTGGCGCCACTGGCGATCGACAGCACGAGCCCTGATTGATTACACATGGTGGTTAGTGAAGTTAGATTGTGACAGTTAGGTCAGTGTAGTTATGTGTCATTGATTACATATGGTGGTTAGTGAAGTAAGATTGTGACAGTTAGGTCAGTGTAGTTTGGTGTCATTGATTACACATGGTGGTTAGTGAAGTTAGATTGTGACAGTTAGGTCAATGTAGTTTGGTGTCATTGATTACACATGGTGGTTAGTAAAGTGAGATTGTGACAGGTCAGTGTAGTTTGGTGTCATTGATTACACATGGTGGTTAGTGAAGTGAGATTGTGACAGTTAGGTCAATGTAGTTTGGTGTCATTGATTACACATGGTGGTTAGTGAGGTTAGATTGTGACAGTTAGGTCATTGTAGTTTGGTGTCATTGATTACACATGGTGGTTAGTGAAGTGAGATTGTGACAGTTAGGTCATTGTAGTTTGGTGTCATTGATAACACATGGTGTTTAGTAAAGTGAGATTGTGACAGTTAGGTCAATGTAGTTTGGTGTCATTGATTACACATGGTGGTTAGTGAAGTTAGATTGTGACAGTTAGGTCATTGTAGTTTGGTGTCATTGATTACACATGGTGGTTAGTAAAGTGAGATTGTGACAGTTAGGTCAATGAAGTTTGGTGTCATTGATTACACATGGTGGTTAGTGAAGTGAGATTGTGACAGTTAGGTCATTGTAGTTTGGTGTCATTGATAACACATGGTGTTTAGTAAAGTGAGATTGTGACAGTTAGGTCTATGTAGTTTGGTGTCATTGATTACACATGGTGGTTAGTGAAGTTAGATTGTGACAATTAGGTCAATGTAGTTTGGTGTCATTGATTACACATGGTGGTTAGTGAAGTGCGATTGTGACAGTTAGGTCAGTATAGTTTGGTGTCATTGATTACACATGGTGGTTAGTGAAGTTAGATTGTGACAATTAGATCAATGTAGTTTGGTGTCATTGATTACACATGGTGGTTAGTGAAGTGAGAGTGTGACAGTTAGGTCAGTATAGTTTGGTGTCATTGATTACACATGGTGGTTAGTGAAGTGAGATTGTTACAGTTAGGTCAGTATAGTTTGGTGTCATTGATTACACATGGTGGTTAGTGAAGTTAGATTGTGACAGTTAGGTGAATGTAGTTTGGTGTCATTGATTACACATGGTGGTTAGTGAAGTGAGATTGTGACAGTTAGGTCAGTGTAGTTTGGTGTCATTGATTACACATGGTGGTTAGTAAGTGAGATTGTGACAGGTCAGTGTAGTTTTGGTGTCATTGATTACACATGGTGGTTAGTGAAGTGAGATTGTGACAGTTAGGTCAATGTAGTTTGGTGTCATTGATTACACATGGTGGTTAGTGAGGTTAGATTGTGACAGTTAGGTCATTGTAGTTTGGTGTCATTGATTACACATGGTGGTTAGTGAAGTGAGATTGTGACAGTTAGGTCATTGTAGTTTGGTGTCATTGATAACACATGGTGTTTAGTAAAGTGAGATTGTGACAGTTAGGTCAATGTAGTTTGGTGTCATTGATTACACATGGTGGTTAGTGAAGTTAGATTGTGACAGTTAGGTCATTGTAGTTTGGTGTCATTGATTACACATGGTGGTTAGTAAAGTGAGATTGTGACAGTTAGGTCAATGTAGTTTGGTGTCATTGATTACACATGGTGGTTAGTGAAGTGAGATTGTGACAGTTAGGTCATTGTAGTTTGGTGTCATTGATAACACATGGTGTTTAGTAAAGTGAGATTGTGACAGTTAGGTCTATGTAGTTTGGTGTCATTGATTACACATGGTGGTTAGTGAAGTTAGATTGTGACAATTAGGTCAATGTAGTTTGGTGTCATTGATTACACATGGTGGTTAGTGAAGTGCGATTGTGACAGTTAGGTCAGTATAGTTTGGTGTCATTGATTACACATGGTGGTTAGTGAAGTTAGATTGTGACAATTAGATCAATGTAGTTTGGTGTCATTGATTACACATGGTGGTTAGTGAAGTGAGAGTGTGACAGTTAGGTCAGTATAGTTTGGTGTCATTGATTACACATGGTGGTTAGTGAAGTGAGATTGTTACAGTTAGGTCAGTATAGTTTGGTGTCATTGATTACACATGGTGGTTAGTGAAGTTAGATTGTGACAGTTAGGTGAATGTAGTTTGGTGTCATTGATTACACATGGTGGTTAGTGAAGTGAGATTGTGACAGTTAGGTCAGTGAAGTTTGGTGTCATTGATTACACATTGTGGTTAGTGAAGTGTGATTGTGACAGTTCAGTGTAGTTTTGTGTCATTGATTACACATGGTGGTTAGTGAAGTGAGATTGTGACAGTTAGGTCAGTATAGTTTCGTGTCAGTGATTACACATGGTGGTTAGTAAAGTTAGATTGTGACAGTTAGGTGAATGTAGTTTTGTGTCATTGATTACACATGGTTGTTAGTGAAGTGAGATTGTGATAGTTCAGTGTAGTTTTGTGTCATTGATTACACATGGTGGCTAGTAAAGTTAGATTGTTAGGTCAGTTAGGTCAGTGTAGTTTGGTGTCATTGATTACACATGGTGGTTAGTGAAGTGAGATTGTGACAGTTAGGTCAGTGAAGTTTGATGTCATTGATTAACATGATAGTTAGATGCAAGAACTATAGTATCTATGATAGTATTTATGATAACACATGATGATCAGTGAAATTTCTTTATATGAATCAATTTCAGCTATTTCTAAACTCTACATGTACTTTAGCCGACCTTGCCAAATGGGAGATAAAGTATTGTCTTAATGATTACACTGCTGTTTTATGTTATTTAGTTCCTTTACATCATTCACCTGTTGTTAACTCTTACATAAATCTTACCACATTCAGGTTGCTTCCTGTTGCCCAGCTGACCTAGACTTACACATTAAGAGTGATAACATTATTGAATACACTTATTGTATTGTTGGATTTTCACAATTAAAAACAATCAAGCACCCATGTCTTAAATCTTACATAATTCCTGATAAATTGTTTAATGCAGCTCGCCTGGTGAAATAAAAGACTGACAAGTGTAAGACATATTGTGTCATTGGTTACATATTCATGTCATATGAATCAGCTTAATTCTCATGTAATTTTTGCTGCATAAATTGAGAAGAGTAATTTTAAATTATTAACCATTATTCACCTGGATAAATGGCATAGTGACATTAACTTGATAGGTTTAAGAGATTTAAATTAAATTTAAAAAATAAAGATGACTGGTTTGTTAATTTCTATGATCTTGCAGTTAAAGAAAATTGTGTCCATGATATTTGTTTTATATTGTGGAAAGAATTATGTTTTAAGGTTAATAAGTTTAATAGTTTTTAAGTCAAAAGTGAAGATATATATACCTGTTCCATGTTAATTTACATAATATATAAAAATTTATGAAAATTATGTCACCATTTTGGCATTTTAGCTCATCTGGGCTAAAGGCTTTAATCTTGTTGCTATTGTTGTTGCTCCATCATGTTCATTGTGTGTTGTCCTGAGTTTGTTTTGTGTCTGTATACTTTATACATTTTTATCAACTCCTTTTATATTTAATGGCTAAATATGATGATATTTTACCATAATTATACTTAGATAAAGAAAGGGGCTTTTCAATTCCAAAACTGAGCTATATACTTCACACCAGTGAAGGGGAAGTAACTGAGCTATATACTTCACACCAGTGACGGGGAAGTAACTGAGCTATATACTTCACACCAGTAAAGGGGAAGTAACTGAGCTATATACTTCACACCAGTAAAGGGGAAGTAACTGAGCTATATACTTCACACCAGTGAAGGGGAAGTAACGGAGCTATATACTTCACACCAGTGAAGGGGAAGTAACGGAGCTATATACTTCACACCAGTGAAGGGGAAGTAACTGAGCTATATACTTCACACCAGTGAAGGGGAAGTAACTGAGCTATATACTTCACGCCAGTGAAGGGGGAGTAACTGAGCTATTATACTTCACACCAGTGAAGGGGAAGTAACTGAGCGATATACTTCACACCATTGAAGGGGAAGTAACTGAGCAATATACTTCACACTGGTGAAGGGGAAGTAACCTAGGACAAGTAGGGTTAAATTGGAAAAATCTTTGCAGTTTGGCCCCAAATAGGGAAACTGTAGAGGCTTCAACATGTGGATTAAATACTACCAGTGATAAACACAAAATAGACCAGCATTAGATATGTATTAGGTTTAATGTTTCAACTTTGAGATACCTCTGTAAATACAATTACTTATCATCTCCAATGGCCATACAATTTTTAGATATTGCACCAAAAGGTTTAAATTGTTCAAACCTTGTTGTGAGGCTCCAAGTGGGTAGTTATCTACATAGATATTTTAATATGTGCATTTTATTTACTCTAATCTATTAGAGCATTAAAATTGACAACAATCAATTTACATGATTTTTGCTTTTATTTTGATTAAATTGCATATAATTTACATTGTTGGTTTTGGGATTTTTTTTTTTTTTTTTTTGTATTTTTAAGACCAATCTAAAGTCATATCTACTTCAGTAGATCACATTGTACAAAAATTTGTCATTTTACTTGCTAAAAGCCACTTGTTTTCTATAGGTATTCAGGCATTTTTACCATCCCATAACTGACTCCGTCAATAATAATAATAATAATAATAAAAGCTTGACAGGTTGTAAACACCAATATCTCACTCCACTTAATAAGATAAATGATTTATTAATAAGTGTAACACCCAGGTGAGCATGAAAGTCTTTTATGGACAGTTCTGATATATCCTGTTTTACTGTTACTATTATGTAGGTGTATTTATGTACATAATTAATTCATCCATAAAATTGATAACAGATTCAGGAACAGTTCAATTTTTGGTGAATACACATGTATACATGCTTGTGTCATAAAGAAATCACCTATCCCCCTGATACCCGGATGATGATTTATATCTGTAGTTTATTTTGATCCAAAATAACAATAATAATAAGAAACCTTAAGAATTTAAGGTAGTTATCATAGGTAAGTAGAAGTTTACATTTGTTTAAAATTTTTGTGTATTTTAAAAACATATTGATGAAATGACCTGATATTAAAACAACAAAAACATTTTTATAAAATTCAGAGAAAGTAGGATAGGTCATTTCTAGAAAATTTGCCATTTATCAAAATTGAGTTCACTTGTATACTTATGGTATATTTAAGTTTATAATAGTTTACTTGTAGAAGAACTTGTGATGAAATTTTCAAATACACCTTTGTAATATTAAGTTTATTTATATTTTATTGTAAATTTAACATTTTATTTTTCAGCACATCTTAAGATTTTTTTTAAAATTTGATTCCTTCCTTTTTATTTTAGAATACTGTAACTTCTATAAGTCTACATTAGTTTTATAGTAGACTTTGATGATACTGGTATTTAAATTAGAAATTAATTAATATATGAACAATATAGAGTATTTATACTATAACATTATGCTCTAGAAAAATGTCATGACATAGGTACAGACAACATAAAGACACTCTGTAAATTTACAGCAATGATCTACTTATATAATACTTAAATCTGTAACATCAGTATACTAGATACTACACTTACAGTTATTACTAAGTAAGGAAAAATAAACTTATTTAAGGTTTTAAGTTTTATTGACTGTCCTTGATACTTATTTAAGGAGTTTTGAGTTTCTTTGACTGTCCTTGATACTTATTTAAGGAGTTTTGAGTTTTATTGACTGTCCTTGATACTTATTTAAGGAGTTTTGAGTTTCATTGACCGTCCTTGTTCCTTATTGAAGGAGTTTTGAGTTTTGTTGACTGTCCTTGATACTTATTTAGGGAGTTTTGAGTATTATTGACTGTCCTTGATACTTATTTAAGGAGTTTTGAGTATTATTGACAATCCTTGATACTTATTAAAAGAGTTTTGAGTTTTATTGACTGTCCTTGATACTTATTTAAGGAGTGTTGAGTATTATTGACTGTCCTTGATACTTATTTAGGGAGTTTTGAGTTTCATTGACTGTCCTTGATACTTATTTAGGGAGTTTTGAGTATTATTGACAATCCTTGATACTTATTTAGGGAGTTTTGAGTATTATTGACAATCCTTGATACTTATTGAAGGAGTTTTGAGTTTCATTGACCGTCCTTGATACTTATTGAAGAAGTTTTGAGTTTTTTTGACTGTCCTTGATACTTATTTAAAGAGCTTAGAGTTTTATTGACTGTCCTTGATACTTATTTAAGGAGTTTTTGAGTTTTTTTGACTGTCCTTGATACTTATTTAAGGAGTTTTGAGTTTTATTGACCGTCCTTGATACTTATTGAAGAAGTTTGAGTTTTATTGACTGTCCTTGATACTTATATAGGGAGTTTTGAGTTTCATTGACTGTCCTTGATACTTATTTAGGGAGTTTTGAGTATTATTGACAATCCTTGATACTTATTAAAGGAGTTTTGAGTTTTATTGACTGTTGTTGATACTTATTTAAGGAGTTTTGAGTTTCATTGACCGTCCTTGATACTTATTGAAGAAGTTTTGAGTTTTTTTGACTGTCCTTGATACTTATTTAAAGAGCTTTGAGTTTTATTGACTGTCCTTGATACTTATTTAAGGAGTTTTGAGTTTTTTTGACTGTTGTTGATACTTATTTTAGGATTTTTTGAGTTCCATTGACCGTCCTTGATACTTATTGAAGAAGTTTTATGTTTTTTTGACTGTCCTTGATACTTATTTAAAGAGCTTTGAGTTTTATTGACTGTCCTTGATACTTATTTAAGAAGTTATGAGTTTTTTTGACTGTCCTTGATACTTATTTAAGGAGTTTTGAGTTTTTTTGACAATCCTTGATAACAATTTAAGGAGTTTTGAGTTTTATTGACTGTCCTTTATACTTATTGAAGGAGTTTTCAGTTTCATTGACTGTCCTTGATACTTATTTAAGGAGTTTTGAGTTTCATTGACTGTCCTTGATACTTATTTAAGGAGTTTTGAGTATTATTGACTGTCCTTGATACTTATTTAAGGAGTTTTGAGTTTTATTGACTGTCCTTGATACTTATTTAAGGAGTTTTGAGTTTTATTGACTGTCCTTGATACTTATTGAAGGAGTTTTGAGTATTATTGACAATCCTTGATACTTATTGAAGGAGTTTTGAGTTTCATTGACTGTTGTTGATACTTATTGAAAGAGTTTTGAGTATTTTTGACAATCCTTGATAACTATTTAAGGAGTTTTGAGTTCTATTGACTGTCCTTGATACTTATTTAAAGAGTTTTGAGTTTTATTGACTGTCCTTGATACTTATTAAAGGAGTTTTGAGTTTATTGACTGTCCTTGATACTTATTTAAGGATTTTTGAGTTTTTTTGGGCTGTCTTTCATACTTATTTAAGGAGTTTTGAGTTTTATTGACCGTCCTTGTTCCTTATTGAAGGAGTTTTGAGTTTTGTTGACTGTCCTTGATACTTATTTAGGGAGTTTTGAGTATTATTGACTGTCCTTGATACTTATTTAAGGAGTTTTGAGTATTATTGACTGTTGTTGATACTTATTTAAGGAGTGTTGAGTATTATTGACTGTCCTTGATACTTATTTAAGGAGTTTTGAGTTTTATTGACTGTCCTTGATACTTATTTAGGGAGTTTTGAGTTTCATTGACTGTCCTTGATACTTATTTAGGGAGTTTTGAGTATTATTGACAATCCTTGATACTTATTGAAGGAGTTTTGAGTTTCATTGACTGTTGATGATACTTATCTAAGGAGTTTTGAGTTTCATTGACCATCCTTGATACTTATTGAAGAAGTTTTGAGTTTTTTTGACTGTCCTTGATACTTATTTAAAGAGCTTTGAGTTTTATTGACTGTCCTTGATACTTATTTAAGGAGTTTTGAGTTTTTTTGACTGTTGTTGATACTTATTTAAGGAGTTTTGAGTTTTATTGACCGCCCTTGATACTTATTGAAGAAGTTTTGAGTTTTATTGACCGCCCTTGATACTTATTGAAGAAGTTTTGAGTTTTATTGACTGTCCTTGATACTTATTTAGGGAGTTTTGAGTTTCATTGACTGTCCTTGATACTTATTTAGGGAGTTTTGAGTATTATTGACAATCCTTGATACTTATTGAAGGAGTTTTGAGTTTTATTTACTGTTGTTGATACTTATTTAAGGAGTTTTGAGTTTCATTGACCGTCATTGATACTTATTGAAGAAGTTTTGAGTTTTTTTGACTGTCCTTGATACTTATTTAAAGAGCTTTGAGTTTTATTGACTGTCCTTGATACTTATTTAAGGAGTTTTGAGTTTTTTGACTGTTGTTGATACTTATTTAAGGAGTTTTGAGTTTTATTGACCGTCCTTGATACTTATTGAAGAAGTTTTGAGTTTTATTGACTGTCCTTGATACTTATATAGGGAGTTTTGAGTTTCATTGACTGTCCTTGATACTTATTTAGGGAGTTTTGAGTATTATTGACAATCCTTGATACTTATTAAAGGAGTTTTGAGTTTTATTGACTGTTGTTGATACTTATTTAAGGAGTTTTGAGTTTCATTGACCGTCCTTGATACTTATTGAAGAAGTTTTGAGTTTTTTTGACTGTCCTTGATACTTATTTAAAGAGCTTTGAGTTTTATTGACTGTCCTTGATACTTATTTAAGGAGTTTTGAGTTTTTTTGACTGTTGTTGATACTTATTTAAGGAGTTTTGAGTTCCATTGACCGTCCTTGATACTTATTGAAGAAGTTTTATGTTTTTTTGACTGTCCTTGATACTTATTTAAAGAGCTTTGAGTTTTATTGACTGTCCTTGATACTTTTTTAAGAAGTTATGAGTTTTTTTGACTGTCCTTGATACTTATTTAAGGAGTTTTGAGTTTCATTGACTGTACTTTATACTTATTGAAGGAGTTTTCAGTTTCATTGACTGTCCTTGATACTTATTTAAGGAGTTTTGAGTTTCATTGACTGTCCTTGATACTTATTTAAGGAGTTTTGAGTATTATTGACTGTCCTTGATACTTATTTAAGGAGTTTTGAGTTTTATTGACTGTCCTTGATACTTATTTAAGGAGTTTTGAGTTTTATTGACTGTCCTTTATACTTATTGAAGGAGTTTTCAGTTTCATTGACTGTCCTTGATACTTATTTAAGGAGTTTTGAGTTTCATTGACTGTCCTTGATACTTATTTAAGGAGTTTTGAGTATTATTGACTGTCCTTGATACTTATTTAAGGAGTTTTGAGTTTTATTGACTGTCCTTGATACTTATTTAAGGAGTTTTGAGTTTTATTGACTGTCCTTGATACTTATTTAAGGAGTTTTTGAGTTTTATTGACTGTCCTTTATACTTATTGAAGGAGTTTTCAGTTTCATTGACTGTCCTTGATACTTATTTAAGGAGTTTTGAGTTTCATTGACTGTCCTTGATACTTATTTAAGGAGTTTTGAGTATTATTGACTGTCCTTGATACTTATTTAAGGAGTTTTGAGTTTTATTGACTGTCCTTGATACTTATTTAAGGAGTTTTGAGTTTTATTGACTGTCCTTGATACTTATTGAAGGAGTTTTGAGTATTATTGACTGTCCTTGATACTTATTGAAGGAGTTTTGAGTTTCATTGACTGTTGTTGATACTTATTGAAAGAGTTTTGAGTATTTTTGACAATCCTTGATAACTATTTAAGGAGTTTTGAGTTCTATTGACTGTCCTTGATACTTATTTAAAGAGTTTTGAGTTTTATTGACTGTCCTTGATACTTATTAAAGGAGTTTTGAGTTTATTGACTGTCCTTGATACTTATTTAAGGATTTTTGAGTTTTTTTGGGCTGTCTTTCATACTTATTTAAAGAGTTTTGAGTTTTATTGACTGTCCTTGATACTTATTTAGGGAGTTTTGAGTATTATTGACTGTCCTTGATACTTATTTAAGGAGTTTTGAGTATTATTGACTGTCCTTGATACTTATTTAGGGAGTTTTGAGTATTATTGACTGTCCTTGATACTTATTTAAGGAGTTTTGAGTATTATTGACAATTCTTGATACTTATTAAAGGAGTTTTGAGTTTTATTGACTGTTGTTGATACTTATTTAAGGAGTGTTGAGTATTATTGACAATCCTTGATACTTATTTAAGGAGTTTTGAGTTTTATTGACTGTCCTTGATACTTATTTAGGGAGTTTTGAGTTTCATTGACTGTCCTTGATACTTATTTAGGGAGTTTTGAGTATTATTGACAATCCTTGATACTTATTGAAGGAGTTTTGAGTTTCATTGACTGTTGATGATACTTATCTAAGGAGTTTTGAGTTTCATTGACCGTCCTTGATACTTATTGAAGAAGTTTTGAGTTTTTTTGACTGTCCTTGATACTTATTTAAAGAGCTTTGAGTTTTATTGACTGTCCTTGATACTTATTTAAGGAGTTTTGAGTATTATTGACTGTCCTTGATACTTATTTAAGGAGTTTTGAGTTTTATTGACCGCCCTTGATACTTATTGAAGAAGTTTTGAGTTTTATTGACCGCCCTTGATACTTATTGAAGAAGTTTTGAGTTTTATTGACTGTCCTTGATACTTATTTAGGGAGTTTTGAGTTTCATTGACTGTCCTTGATACTTATTTAGGGAGTTTTGAGTATTATTGACAATCCTTGATACTTATTGAAGGAGTTTTGAGTTTTATTGACTGTTGTTGATACTTATTTAAGGAGTTTTGAGTTTCATTGACCGTCATTGATACTTATTGAAGAAGTTTTGAGTTTTTTTTGACTGTCCTTGATACTTATTTAAAGAGCTTTGAGTTTTATTGACTGTCCTTGATACTTATTTAACGAGTTTTGAGTTTTTTTGACTGTTGTTGATACTTATTTAAGGAGTTTTGAGTTTCATTGACCGTCCTTGATACTTATTGAAGAAGTTTTATGTTTTTTTTGACTGTCCTTGATACTTATTTAAAGAGCTTTGAGTTTTATTGACTGTCCTTGATACTTATTTAAGGAGTTTTGAGTTTTTTTGACTGTCCTTGATAACAATTTAAGGAGTTTTTGAGTTTTATTGACTGTCCTTTATACTTATTGAAGGAGTTTTCAGTTTTATTGACTGTCCTTGATACTCATTGAAGGAGTTTTCAGTTTTATTGACTGTCCTTGATACTTATTTAAGGAGTTTTGAGTTTCATTGACTGTCCTTGATACTTATTTAAGGAGTTTTGAGTATTATTTACTGTCCTTGATACTTATTTAAGGAGTTTTGAGTTTTATTGACTGTCCTTGAAACTTATTTAAGGAGTTTTGAGTTTTATTGACTGTCCTTGATACTTATTGAAGGAGTTTTGAGTATTATTGACTGTCCTTGATACTTATTTAAGGAGTTTTGAGTATTATTGACAATCTTTGATACTTATTAAGGGGTTTTGAGTTTTATTGACTGTCCTTGATACTTATTTAAGGAGTGTTGAGTATTATTGACTGTCCTTGATACTTATTTACTGAGTTTTGAATTTTATTGACTGTCCTTGATACTTATTTAGGGAGTTTTGAGTTTCATTGACTGTTTTTGATACTTATTTAGGGAGTTTTGAGTATTATTGACAATCCTTGATACTTATTGAAGGAGTTTTGAGTTTTATTGACTGTTGTTGATAATTATTTAAGGAGTTTTGAGTTTCATTGACCGTCCTTGATACTTATTGAAGAAGTTTTGAGTTTTTTTGACTGTCCTTGATACTTATTTAAAGAGCTTTGAGTTTTATTGACTGTCCTTGATACTTATTTAAGGAGTTTTGAGTTTTTTTGACTGTCCTTGATACTTATTTAAGGAGTTTTGAGTTTTATTGACCGTCCTTGATACTTATTGAAGAAGTTTTGAGTTTTATTGACTGTCCTTGATACTTATATAGGGAGTTTTGAGTTTCATTGACTGTCCTTGATACTTATTTAGGGAGTTTTAAGTATATTGACAATCCTTGATACTTATTGAAGGAGTTTTGAGTTTTATTGACTGTTGTTGATACTTATTTAAGGAGTTTTGAGTTTCATTGACCGTCCTTGATACTTATTGAAGAAGTTTTGAGTTTTTTTGACTGTCCGTGATAACTTATTTAAAAGAGCTTTGAGTTTTATTGACTGTCCTTGATACTTATTTAAGGAGTTTTGAGTTTTTTTGACTTGTGTTGATACTTATTTAAGGAGTTATTGAGTTCCATTGACCGCCTTGAGACTTATTGAAGAAGTTTTATGTTTTTTTGACTGTCCTTGATACTATTTTTATAGAGCTTGAGTTTTATTGACGTCTTGATACTTATTTAAGGAGTTTTGAGTTTTTTGTACTGTC
>JARBDR010000510.1:0-47668 GCA_029721355.1 Tegillarca granosa | reverse complement strand
GACATATTCCTTTAGACTGGGACAGTATGGTCACCAATTGACATTTTCGAGTAATATTATTATTATTGTTTATAAAAGTACATTATGTACGAAAGCCGATTCGGCAAGTTTGAAAAAATAACAAATATTAAATTTCACGTAATTACGAGAAAAATTCGCGTTATTACGAGAAAAATTCGTGTAATTACGAGAAAAATCAACGTTATTACGAGAAAATTCATGTAAATACCAGGAAAAAATTTATTTTATTACGAGAAAGTTTCATGTAATTACGAGAAAAAATTCACGTTATTACGAGAAAAATTTACGTTATTGCGAGAAAAATTCATTTTATTACGAGAAAATTCATTTTATTACGAGAAATTTAAATGCTTTGGAAGGTGTTAATTTTATTTACGATGCACACACTTGCAATCTCAGTAGTATGGCCTTCCTTTAGAGAGGGTTCCTTAGCATGCCGTGACACGGGGTATCGGCTTTCTGTCTCATCCGTAGGACCCCGTGATTCTTTAATTTCTAAATTGCTTTAAGAAAAACGATCGTCACCTATTTTCATGTCTTGGTCATTCCGGCCGGGGTTCGAACCCGACCTCCCCGTCTTTTTTTGAAGAGGTTAATTCAATTTTGAATTGATTTTCAAAATATACAAATATATATGAGAGTAAGGCAGCGTCTAAACACAAAAATAGAACTTTTATACTAGCGGTTGTAAAATTCGAACTCGTATTTAGTACTATACACCTGGATACCACGTTTTCCCCGTGAAGCTTCAAAAGTTCATAAAATGAAAATAAAATTGCATTTAGACAGACTAACGGGTATACAGAGTGAATAATTGAAAACGCCAGCAAGCAAACAGTAAATCAACAATAATAACAAAGTGTATGGCAATATTCATAAACCATTTACAAGGCTTTCTAAAAACTTCCAATACTCGTCTGCACTACTACTGAGATTGTAAGTGTGTGCATTGTTCCGAGACAAAATAAACACTTTCCAAAGCATTAAAATTTCTCGTAATAACATGAATTTTTCTCGTAATAAAATGAATTTATCTCGTAATAACGTGAATGTTTATCGTAATAAGATGAATTTTTCTCGTAATAACGTGAATGTTTATCGTAATACATGCATTTTTCTCGTAATAACATGAAACTTTTTCGTAATAACGTGAATGTTTTCGTAATTACATGAAACTTTCTCGTAATAACATGAAACTTTCTCGTAATAACATGAAACTTTCTCGTAATAACGTGAATGTTTTCGTTATTACATGAATTTTTCTCGTAATTACATGAAACTTTCTCGTAATAACGTAAATGTTTATCGTAATAAGATGAATTTTTCTCGTTATGACGTGTTTTTTTTTCTCGTAATTACACGTATTTTTCTCGTAATTACATGAAACTTTCTCGTAATAACGTGAATGTTTATCGTAATACATGCATTTTTCTCGTAATAACGTGTTTTTTTTTCTCGTAATTACGTGAATTTTCTCATAATTACGTGATTTTTTCTCGTAATTACATATTTTTTCTCGTAATAACATGAATTTTTCTCGTAATAACGTGATTTTTTCTCGTATTTATATGAAACTTTCTCGTAGTTACGTGACATTTAATTAACCATTGAACAGCATATAATGCGCGTTATGATTGGTTTGCCTGGCAAAGCTATGTCATTTATAATCCAATAACTGCCATAGCTATGCTGTTCAATGGTTATATTTACATTATATTAATTATTAATTAATTATTTTGAATTTTTGTCACGTCAATTTGAATTTTCCCGCCTTCAACGAGAAGCGGGGTCAATTATTGGAACAGCGTAACAATGTAAACAAAATATAGTACAACATGAAAAAACACGGAACTCGCAAAAATTATGAAATATTTTATTAACCATCACATTGTTTTGCACATTTTTATATAAAACATCAATTTAGTCACTTTCATAGCAATTTTACGAAATTATTTTTTAAAAAAAACGAATTTCCTAAGGCGGATGACGAACAAGGTGAACAGTCTCGAAGATTGACACGAAAATGATGTATCACTCTCGCTGTCATTTTTTGGAAATTTAAAAGTGCAGTGCGAGAAATTGGAATTTACGAAGAAACCAGGCGTGAATTAATTGGATGACGGAAATGTAATCTGCTTTGGAAAGTCATAGTTTCTGTCATTATTATTCGTAGAACTTGTGGAACTGAGCACATGATGCGACCCAGATTGTGACCCATTTAGGCGCGGTACAACAGCTGGATTCGGTGTTTAAATTTTTTTGCAGGGTGAGTTAATTCTGACAATGAGTTACTATGACGTTTTTTCTGTTGTGTTGAGACAGTTCTGTTGTAAGATTGGGAGAAGCTTCTCATTTATGGTTCGACAAACAAATTTGTGCCGAGCTTCGTACCCCAGGTCATTGAGATGCTGAATGGCCGTCACCCGCAAACAGCGAGGAGTGTATTTAGTTTCAACTTTTGCAGCATGGCATGTGTCGGATAAAACGGGCAAATGTGCGTTTTAAAAGTGGTTTGAACATGAACCATATACGACTCTTCAGGACCAGCCATGACTTTTTCTTATATTGATTGAACCAACTTTGGGATTTTTTGTCAGTTTATCGAAGCATTGGAAAAACTTTGGGATTTTTGTCAGTTTTATCGAAGCACTGGAAACAGCGGTTTAACATTCGCATATATATTCTTTTTTAACATCTGCTATTTTCGTCTGTATGAGATATCTCCCCTCTGAAAATTTTTTGGTTGTATTTCATGTATTTAAGTTACATAATCCCCAGACTCGTCTGTGGTTTTAACTGGTGGTGAAATTTCATAGCTCGGGAAATAAAATTTATAGAACAAATGGTGCCATACACACTTTTTCAGTATTATGGGAGAAATTAGGGTTCTTTTTAGATGATTGGAAATTTTCCGTTGTGTATTTAATTCAATGTATATTTTAAAATTAATTATTTTTTTTTCTCAGGCTGTGTTGTTGTTTTGTTATGAAACTTCTTAAAAATAGTCCAGACAGTGTAATATTCATTGAAATATTCATACGCATAGTGTAATGATCATGTGATCAATGTCAGTTATTGTACCGTATTTGCCACAGGTCTCAAACATGTTTATTTAGTAAAGTTGCAAAGCAAATGTAAATATTATTTTTTAATTCTCTTAAACTGGCTCGATTCGGCTTTGTAATTATGCAAAACTTATGTATGCATATGAAATAAATTAACATGAAGCAAAAACGTGGTTTAACACAGCAAGATGCAAGTCCAGCAAATTATAAATGAAAGTTTTGAAGATTTCGGTGGAGTCATAAGGAACGTTAAGCTATAAAGCACATCCTTAAGTGAATTTTTTATGAACGCATCGGTTATTTCATTGTTTTGATGTCTATTAAAGACTAGTAATTTGAGATAAAATTCTATGTATATGCGAAATTTAGAATTTTTATCAAATAAAATATATAATGTTGACAGGGATATTGAGCTAATCAAGGCCTTAAAAAGTTTTCTGGCCATCATTACAAAATTGTTGATTAGTAGAAGGTTGCTGTATCCAAACTTATACTGGATATATTTGAACTTCCATATTTTCATGTTCCTTTCATTTTCAAATTTAATTTAGGTTGTAGCTAGCTCGACAAGAAGAACCCTTCCCTTCCGAAGCATCCTGCCGCCTTCTTTGATAAAAGTTCACGTGTGTAACTGAATTTGCCGATTAACCTTATTTTGGAGATTGTGAATTGAACATAGACTGGTTGGTTAATGTTTTATTTCGCGTATGACACTAGTTATCGTATTTAAATCTGGAATATTTCCTTTTAAAAAAATTGACAAAATTTCATATATGACACTTACAAAAATAATATTCTATTCACATAATAAATACATTATTTTTTAATTTCCGGTAGAAGTTATGAACTTTAAATTGTGATAAGAAATACCATTAAGTGAGGCGATATCAGTGTCATTATTTTAAATATGTAGAAGTCAAGTAACATGAAACAAACAACTTTTCAATTACACCCTCTCTGATGCTATAGAAACGAGTATGTCAGCTAACAATCATCGTTTATTAAAGCTGCATTAAGTTTTTTCAATTTTTTTAAAAAAAATAGATAACTTCTAATCACGATCCGTGAGATTCTTTTCTAAAAGTTCATTTATATTTGCTGTAAATAAACGGAATCCTCGAACCGGTTGGTCAATGTTTAACGAATGATTGTTATTTGCTTGGAGCATGCGCGCGGATGTACGGGAATTCAATGAATCGAAGGTGAAACCCGACAAATTGTATTAATTGTCCGTCATTAATATCCAAATGTATTCGCAATAGTGTAACGTATCCTTTACAAAGTCAAAAATGACAAATTTAATGAAATTCTTTGTTAATTTATCGTATTTCACCGTTTTGTAAGTTGTGTTTAAATGACCCGGTTTTTTATGACGTGGCCAAGTTCTAAAATTAGATTCTACAGGCTGCATTTCGCTGGGAAATTTTTGTTATTTCTGTATTTATTCGAGATTTTATCATGAACCAAATGTAACATTGTTCATTAGAAACATCATTAATCAGATCATCACCGTTTTAATTTTTTTCCTAGGAAAACTTAATGCAGCTTTAATGATAACCGATCTGTTACAAGGGCCATTTACAGGAAAGCAACGTTTAAACAATGCTCTGTGGGACTACTAAAAGGGTTTATACGATACCCCTTGTGAGAGTAAACAAACTAGGGATTTTTTTTCATGATACCATGTATGTCACTGTGGAAACATGAAAAAACATAAAGGAAAATCAAGGATTCAATTATACCCTTTGTGTCACCATGAACATTAAAGAAAAATAAAACGTTTGAATGGTATCCTAGGAGGCTTGTATACATAAAAAGATAAAAAGCATTTCAATGATGCCCTTGTGATAGTATAAACAAATGAAGGAAAATGGATTTTTGAGTGATGTCATGTGTGTAACAATAGAAACATGAAAGAATAATAAAGGATACCTTGTGTGTCTCTATAGCAACATTTAGTGAATCAACGGTTTTAATGTCACCCTTTCAGATCTATACGTCAATAAATGTTAAGAGTGGAGTGGAGAAATGGTGTTTTACGCCCCAAGCAAGATTCACTTTTTTCGAGGCGGTCAGTTCTGGGATGGTGGAGGAAACCGGAGTGCCCGAAGAAAACCACCGACTTTCGGCAAAGCGAACTGACAAACTTTCTTACACTAGGAGTTGTCCCGAGTGGGATTCGAACCCAGGCGGTTAAAGGCGCTGTGATCGGTAAGCGCGCGCTTTAGACCACTCGGTCACCGAGGCCCAAATTAATGTAAAGATTTAAATACCAACTATTT
This sequence comes from Tegillarca granosa, assembly GCA_029721355.1. Classification (NCBI taxonomy): domain Eukaryota; kingdom Metazoa; phylum Mollusca; class Bivalvia; order Arcoida; family Arcidae; genus Tegillarca; species Tegillarca granosa. The sequence continues at coordinate 42,300 of JARBDR010000510.1, read as the reverse complement.
GACACTTTAGACTCTAAGGTTAATGATGCCCAGTGCTTAACTAAAGTAACATTAGGAAAAAAATTAATAATTCAATAATTCCCTATATGATTATGTAGATCTTAAGAAATAAAAATTAAGATTCCAATAAAGCCCTGAAATTTAACTTTGAAAATATTAAGGGAAGTAACATTTTGATTTTGAAATGTTTGTAAATGTATAAACATTATAAAAAATATTTTTTTTCAATGATGCCCAGCGTGATTTTTATATACTAATCCTGTTTTTAATGATGCAGTGTGTGTCATTGTAGAAACGTTAAGAGAAAATAATATGTCGACGACATCCTGTTTGATACTATACGAACAATAGATAAGAAAGGTTTCCATGGTAACATGTTGACAAACTAGACTAAAAAAGGACTGAAAACAGGCAACAAATATAACTAAATATAGCCCTGTGTGAGACTAAAGGTACAGGACGATCAGATCATGTAACAATCGAAGGTGTGCCCTGTGCGACACCAAAAAATACAAGAAGAGCAGGTTGTTTTCGAAGTATTAAAAAGGCTCTGCGTGACTATAGCCACAAGAAGCTCAGATGATAGAAAACAATTAACATTTTAATGATGTCCTATGTGACACTATGGGTACAAAAAGAACCATAAGGTTTTATTTTACACTATGTTTTAAATGATCCACTATATGGCATTAATAAAACGATTTAATAAAAAAGCATTTAACGGGTATATGTCAAGATTTCGAGAAATAAAATACAGTTAATACTTGTTTATATTGTAAAATCACGTTTAGATCATAGGAAGCAGTGACAAATACATAATTTTTTAATATGGAATATTCAAAAATTTAGGTGACATAAACATAAACAGTAAGAACATTGAAGGGTTCACAGTTTTCGAAAATTAATTAATTTTAAGTCCTACCTTATCTGCCCTTTCTTCTGATCTGCAGGCAATAATAACTGTAGCGCCTAACATTGCTACCCATTTTGCAGTTTCGTACCCAATACCTGTAACAAATAATGTGTGCAACTTTTTATCAATACATTTAAAATATTTTTTTCAAACAAAAGTAATGGCTTTATCTGCATATGTTTTTTCGGTTTTTTTAAAATTGTTTCAAGTGTATATTCCGATTTTTTTTTTTTTTTTTTTTTTTTTTTTTTTTTTGTCAATTTTTAAGAAAAAATGAAGAAAAACCGTAATCTTTCTTCTTTCTGTTAAACAACATCAAGTCTTACACAATACACTTGAAAAACAACGTTAAATCTTACAAAAGGACAACAAAATTTATTCAACCAGTTAGCTCGATTAAATAATAAGTTAATTCTAAATGGCCAACCAACTTTTAACCAGTTTTAAAAATTAAGAGCTAAAGTATTTTAACATACAAACTTCCTTTATGAAACACGAAATTAAAATTGAAATTGAAAAAGTATTATACTTTAGCATATTGCCAATATTATTTGAGATTAAAATAAAAACTTTTTCCCCTTTCTTAATTTTTATTTTTTAATTAATTTATTTATTTTATTTGAGAAAATAAATAAATAAATAATAAATAAATAAATAAATAAATAAAATGAATGAACTTATTTATTATATTTTGTAGAAAAATAAATAATAAATAAATAAATAAATAAATAAATAAATAAATAAATAAATAAATAAATAAAATGAATGAATGAACTTATATATTATATTTTGGAGAAAAAAAGTTGCAATATAGAGAATAAAGTTGAGTAGTGATGTTTAACGTCCCAGTCAAGAATATTTCACTTATATCGAGACGTCGCCAGCTATAGGCGAAAGTACAGAAATTTTGCCTGTGCATTGTGCTGATGGCATTATACAGCAGGGTTCTTTATCGTGCCACGCCTGCTGCTTAACATTAAATTATAACAAGTAATATGACATACAGTATATAAAACATCAATAATTTCTCATTATTTTTCAGTTAACGGTTGAATTTTGAGGTATACAATCGTATCGCTATTGAGATACTGTCGAAAAAAATTACATTGGTTTGTTTAAAAATTATTGGATTGAAAATTTTAAGAAATGTTGCGAAAAGTTTTTTGTAAATTTGATTTTTTCGAAAATAAATTGCTTTGGGGACCATGGTTATTATTATTTTTTTTGAAAATCTTTGAATTAAATTTCAACTGCCCACGAATAATGCAAAATCTAATCCTACCACGAGCAATTGTATTTTTACAATAAATAAATTGCACATTATTGTTAAACAAAATTTATGACAAATTCCTCGTTAACTCATGATCAATCTTGGTCAGCTTCATTTTTCGGTTTTATGTATAAAAGCGAATAGAAAATGAGTAATGGTATTTTACGACCATGTCAAGATTCTGTCATTTTCATCGGGCTGTCAATTCTTGAATGTTGAAGTTAACCGGGGTACCAGAAAAGAATTAATGACCTTCTTTAAACAGACAATCTTTCCCACACTACATTGTTGTTGTTGTAGTTTTGTTTAACGCGCATCAGCAATTTTTCAGCTATTCGCGACGAATTAGCCAAGAAGACCCATTAACCTCTATGGGTGAATCTAAGAACAAGGTTATGTAAACGTGAGATTTGAAAGTGTTTATGATGGTCTGCCTTGTTTTAGCGCGAACTAAGGGCGATGTTTTGCTAAGTTGCTAGCTCACCGAGTCAGTATGTTAGAGAAGCATTTTACCCCCCCCCCCACCCCACATTCGTTTTCTTGGCACCAAGTTAACCAGTCGATACTCTGTACTCGTAATGCCAAAAGCTTGACGAGGAAGCAATATCTAAAATATTAGAGTCTTATGTATGACTCGGTCTGGAATCGAACCCACGACCTTCCGCTTTCCTAACACTAGGATGGACCTGCGGAGGGGAATTCGAACCCAGGCAGAAAGAGGCAAGGTTCGTAACCGGGAGCTTAAGACCAATCGCTTTGTATAAGAAACGTACTGTTTTATTTTACTTTACTATTTATATAATTACCTGAATTGCCACCTGTCACAATTACAATTTTATCCGCACTTAGTTGCGTTTTAGGAAAAGATACAGTCTTTCCCATAATGCCAGTTACTTGTCAGTTATTATTCCGAGAATCCAAACATATCCTGTAGACGAGTTATAGAATATCGATGGTTTGTCTTCACCAGAGATATTAATTTCCAGTATACTTGCTCTTCAACATATAGTATAATTTAATAGCTTGTTGTCATGGAAACAAAAATACATCAAGAGAAAAAGAAAGTTATATTTGAATTTAGAATGCACGAAATGCAATAAAAGAATTTTCATTTATAACGAATTGTGTTCCATACTTTTTATTTTAGAATATTACGTACTTAAAACGTGATCTCAATTTTTGAATAAAAAAATCGTCGATATTCGTGATTTTTGGATTATTATAAAGCAGATTAATAGCACCAGACCGTGTCTTTGGGAGAGATATTCTCTTATGTTTGTGTTAGAATTTCACAATAATAACAAGAGCATGCACTGAGAACGGTTTTCGCGGAAAAAATTTCAAACAGGAGCGCGAAAAACAAAGATGCCGGTAATGTAATAAAGTCAAATTAAGATGAAAACCCATTGGGGATTTAGACTGTGAGGATTTCGATAATGTTTTTAATAGATGTAAATATATAATACAAATACCAGTTAAATTTTGATATACCAGATGTGCACATTTCGGAAATTCATTCCTCATCAGTGACACCAAGATCGAAAAATTTGATACATAAAAACATAAGCCAAACAGTTGAAAATAATGAATCTAGAGTTTCAAAATTATATAAATCCAAATCCAGCTAAGGATTGCTGTGCATGAGAGAACAAACCTTAGTTTTAAATTAATTCCAAATTTTAGACGACTGAAAATTTTGCTAAATGGTAACAAACCGCATGTATAGCCAAAGTTTTGTAATTGTGCTTTAAATTATAATTTACTGAGCTAATTGTATACAATATATGGAAGATGTGTCCGTCTGGTTCCGGATCTGTCATTTAAATAAAGACTTATTCCAGAAAACTCTTTTCTGCTTTTATATCATACATATGATTAGCTCAACGTTATTTGTATTAAAGAGCCCCTGATATCAGGACTCTCGGGCTGATAAAGGGTGTGATATAAAAATGGTCATATATTAATCTCTATATATTTAGGGGTTCCATAAAGATCAATCATAGGACCAGTAACACACACACACACACACACACACACACACACATATATAAATATATATTTTGAGAGAGAGAGAGAGAGAGAGAGAGAGAGAGAGAGAGAGATTCGACCCTATGGCTGGTATCAGAACTATCGGGCTGATAAAGGGTGTGATATAAAAATGGTCATATATTAATCTCTATATATTTAGGGGTTCAATAAAGACCAATCATAGGACCAGTGTGTTACCAGTAACACACACACACACACACACACACACACACACACACACACACACACACACATATATATATAGAGAGAGAGAGAGAGAGAGAGAGAGAGAGAGAGAGAGAGAGAGAGAGAGAGAGAGAGAGATTCGACCCTATGGCTGGTATCAGGACTCTCGGGCTGATAAAGGGTGTGATATCAAAATGGTCATATCTTAAACTTTTTAAAATATATTCCCTTTGAAATAAAAATAACAATTAACAATAATCAATTTTAAACAGTCCAGCAATGTGATTTTTTATATCTATCTTGGTCTCATAGATAATTTTTAACCGCATCCGTCATACGTCGATTTCCCGACAACTAGGTCAAATATTCAGTCAGTCGCCATATTCGTCCAACATGACGTGAACAGTGTCATTTGTTTTCTTCATTAAAAGTTAAAGTTGTTAAAATTAGTCTCAAGATCTACAGTCATAAATGGTGATCGTGACAACATCTGCGAATCTGAGTTTTCGAACCGGCAGGTGCATCTTATATTGGATAGGTTACACTGATGACAGAGAAACGTTCTGCCACAAGTACAGGAACATATTGGCTGCCAACTGGAACCAATTAATTTTTGGCTTCTGTAAGTTTATTTATTGTTGATAGTGATGACAACGTGTTATTGATTGATATTCTTGTCAGGGTGAACAGTTCCGTTTCGAACTGATGTCTCAATGTCAAATTTGACTTGTGAATTCCCGCCATTTTTCGCAAAATTGCAACAATTTTTGGTTTGAGGATCGAGTGTCAGTGTAGATTTTTACTCAAAAAGCATTTAATAGGCCCTTAGGCTGACTTATCTTAGATAGTTTGAGCAATACTTGCCAGACTGAGCTGGCATTTTTGTTCGATATCTCCATTGCTACTGAATGAGACGTTAAACACCATTACTCAACTCACTCACTCCATTGCTACTGGCATCATCTAAAAATCTTGTGTTTAAAATACCACAAAGACGACGACTTTCAATGGACATGAGAAATTGAGCTTTATGAATGCTTAAAGCTGGCATTACAAGAATCGTATTGCTAGGCAAATTAGATTGTCTTACAACCAACAGTGCAACAGACAGACCTCGTTCTGGACGTCCACAATGCACCAAGCCCACTGAAGACCGTGTTCTGCGTACTTGTGCACTAAGATTAAGAATCATAAGTGGTGCACAGCTCTGAGCACGTCTTCTTCAGACAGATACCAGAGTCTTCACATTGTGCGCAATAGGCTTCATAGTGCTAGATTAAAAGCAAGACGACCTTATTTTGGGTGTTATCCTGACGCCCAGACATAGACAGACAAGGCTGACATGATTGAGGCAATTTCGTCGTTGGAAAAACCAGCAATGGGCGGCTGTATTGTTTACTGACGAGTTCCGGTATGTACTGGACATGCTAGATAAACGCCGTCGTGTGTAGAAGCGACGTGGAGAGAGGTATGTAAACTGCAATAATGTTCAACATGACCATTACGGAGGTAGAAGTGTTATGGTCTGGGGAGGCATAAATGTACGCTCACGGACAGATCTTGTGGTAATAGACGGAAACATGACTAGTCAACAGTACATCGACAGGGTCTTGAGACCTGTTGTCCTGCCTTTCCTGTGGCAGAATCAGTGCCATTACCAGGCTGAGAATGCCATACCACAACGCGCCAGAATTGTCCAAGATTTCTTTCATCAGAACCATGTTGTGCGCACTGACTGGTCAGCACGCTCGCCAGACATGTCTCCCATTGAACGTGTGGGGGACATTCTGGGACAAAGGATCTGATGCAGAATACGAGGACCAAGAACCCTCCATGTTCTTGCTGCAGCGCTACAAAAAGAAAGGAGGATGATTCCTCGGCATCAAATCGCCAGAATTATTCGGAGTGTGCGACGTCGGTGCAAGTCCTGATATGCCGCTAACGTGGGGCACGCTTGTTACTGTTATTTGTGAAAGTCTGATCAATATTTAGTTTCCCGTATGAACTATAATACTTTTGTGCGATGTAACCCAAGAGACAAAATAACTACAAAATGTGCAAACGCGCATGAACGTTTGCATTGTACGTGAATACCAGTATATAATAAAAATATACATTTACACTTTGTTAATAAAGATATTAACATAATTAGACTTCATGATATGAGTAAACTTAAAAGTAAATGTTCAAATTGGATAAATGCAAGGCATTGTTATCAAGGGCAGTGACTTATATTAATCAACCAGTTTGAAATATCGTTATCGGTATACATAATAATAACAACAATAATAATAATAAAATAAAAATAATAATAACAATAATCATCATCATCATTATCATCATCATCATCATCATCATCATCATCATCATCATAAAAAGATAAATAGATAAAAGATAATGAAGGCAAAAAAATGACTTGATTTGTGGCATCTTTGGTGTTTTAAGCCTGACGTTTATGAAGCACTAGAATCTTCCTTGAAAAATAGGTTACGGGCTTTTCGAGTTTGTACTTGAAATACGGTCGTTTTTTTTCAGAAATAAAAATTAGAGGAATGAAAATTCCGTTTGAATTTTTTTTCAGATTCTGCTGACGGTCGTTAGGTAATGAACTTGAAATAATTTACAAGGAATATTTAAACCATTAACTAACATCAGCAAGTGAGATGCCTAAATTTTGTGACAATCCTTGTGCGACTTTTAATGATCAAAGGGAAATAACTCCTGTAATAAATCAACAAAATGATACGAATCAATCTCTATGCAATAAAGGTACATACTAGATATAACACAAAATGGTCAAATATTTCTTAAGTAATAGTCCTAAAAGGAAATTGTCACTGTCATTCCTTATAGAAACTAAACGCCAAAAACTTACAAAAACTTAGTGTAATTGATAAACTGTATATTTAAAACATCAAAATATCAAGTCGTCTTTGCCTACGAGCTTACATTTGTAATAAAGCGTTTTTTTTTTCATTTTATAATTAAAACACAATTACTCCTGTAAAAATCAAAAGAATAACACTGAAATCAAACCTAATGTTTATGTTCACACAAAAAGCTACATACCAAATATAATTAAAATTGGTCAAATATTTCTTATGTTATTGACCGGAAAGCTTCAATCATTTTAGACTTACAATATGAAAAATGAAGTTCAGTTTTCAGTCGAGCGAAAAGGGAGGCAATCAGAACGCTTTCCTGTTGTTTTTACTTTATACTGGTTTTGTTTAAATTTATACGATAACAATAATTGATTTTAGATAACTTAAACTGGTTTTATTTTCAAATAATTTTATATCTTAAAAAGTGGGACTAATTGGTTTTATTGTTTTTTTTTTTTAATTCTTTTTTCTTTCTTTCTTTCTAATCCTCTTTCGAGTTCCCCGATAAAACATGTGAGCATTTTAGAAACTTCAGATGATAGGTGTTGTCTCATTTTAATATCTGTTGTGTTGTTCTGATACATGTATTTCAGCTCAATTCTGGCCAAATTCGGATATTCATTGTTTTGGTTTGTTTTGATTCTTTATGCTTTTCATTAATATTCGTTTGGTATGCAGTACAAAGAGTTTAAAAGCACAAGTGAATTTATCTGCCGTACCTGTATACTGTATAAATATTTTAAATCAATTTATAGTGTGTAGATGCAACACCTCGTCTGAAAATCTATAAATCGCATATTCCCAAACGCCAGCATGATCTTCCAAATCAATCGGCAATGGGTAATCCGCAGATGATGTTAACTTATATATGTTCAGGTCTTGCAAAAGCACATATTAACGAAAAAAATTGTTTATGATCATTAGCTCAGGGGCCAACATCAATAAAAACAAAACATTAAAAGTCCCTTAAATTTATACTGTTTCATTTTTCATAAAAGTTTCTACATTGTAAAGCACCGATGTGAAATGAAAAAAAAAATCATACTCGGAAATTAGAAATCGCGCGTGCGCACGCAAAAAAAGTTTGATAGTTTGTGTGTCTTCTTTTAGGTAAATCAATCAACTACACATACAGATATATAGATGACGTTCTATATCTTAATAATCAAAGACTTGGAGAGTATGTGAATGTCATGAAGCTTGAAATAAATGATACAATTGATTTTCAATGTTGTGCATCATATTTGCACTTGTACCTATATTATGACACTGAAAAAGGTTACAAGGTTACATCTGAAGTTATATGACAAACGTGATGACTTCAATTTTTGTTATTGTCAATTTTCAATTTCTTTGCAGTAATTTTCCTGCTTCTCTTGCGTATATTGTATTTATTTCACAGTTAATACGGTATGGTAGAGCTTGTTGCTTACAAATGAATTGTTAACTCAAAGATTTTGCAAGCCTAAGCTAATCAAGGCCATTGAAAGTTTTATGGTTGTCCACAATATTGTTGATATGTATGAAGTAACCGTATCTAAACTTATACTGGTTATATTCGACTTCACAATTTGCTGTTGCAGGTGATGGGTCTAGCTAGTTAGACAGAAGGTGCACAACCTTCCGGAGCACCTGGCCTCACTTTCTGGATGGAAGTTCACATGTATACAGGATATGGCCATGTATTTTATTAGGAATTTAAAGTAAGTTCTTACTACAATGCTTTTCAGAAATTGATTTTAATGTATGTTTCAGTGTTTTATCATTGATTCTGAATAAAACATGTACCTAGTGGAATTAAAATGAAGAGCTTTTTGTTATGACTTCATTTTTGGTGAGTTTCATTTTATTCAAATGTATTCGTTATTATAAATATTTAAAGACTAATAAATAAAATTTTAAATTGAAACCTTGTAATATAATCAATAATAGCGAGATTTCAGAGGAATATCTGGTTTTACTGGTTTATTCTGAGAGGAAACGATCTGTAAAGGTTACTGATAAAAAATGCACCAAAATGTGCAACATCTCGACAAATTGCATTTTACCTGTATAGTTTTGAAAGTGAATATGATCATATTGTGTCGATATTGAAATACGAACAAATGATCAAGGTAAAATCAATCTCGCCACTGGAGTTTGAATTTTTAATCATTAGCTACTGTTGGATAATAAAGTAATGTTTGTTGAAAACAAGGCCAAATAATGCCCGAGATTACATATCATTTTATATATTTTCACGCCATATGCATTTTCAGGAAATGGATATTAAAATAAAATAGTATATTGAGCTGCTGTCACAAACAGAAACAATTAAAGAAAAATTAGTAAAACAATTATAGTGTGCATGTAACTTACAGCTGGATCTTAAAGGTCGAAAAACATCCGTTAAATCTATCGTGTAAATTAGGGAAATATTTAAGGGGTTGGGTATTTTAACATTTTAATGCTCATACTAAATAAACACATTTTCTTCTTACTTACTTACTATAATCTAAATGAGATTCGTAAAAAATATACATATCGATCAAAAGGTAATCAAATATGAAAAGGTAATTCGTTTTAATATATTTACATTTGCTCTGCAACTTTACTATATAAACATGTTGAGACATGTTGCAAATACGGTACAATAACTGACATTGATCAAATGATCATTACACTATGCGTAAGAGTATTTCACTCTCTGGACTATTTTTAAAAAGTTTCATAACAAAAGAACAACACAGCCTGAGAAAAAAATATTAATTTTAAAATATACATTGAATTAAATACAGAACGGAAAATTTCCAATCATCTAAAAAGTACCCCAATTTCTCCCATAATACTGAAAAAGTGCGTATGGTACCATCTGTTCTATAAATTTTATTTCCCGAGCTATGGAATTTCACCACCAGTTAAAACCACAGTCATAATTGAGTTTCACATTGACGAGTCTGGAGAATATGTAACTTAAAAACATGAAATACAACCAAAAAATTTTCAGAGGGGAGATATCTCATACAGACGAAAATAGCAGATGTTAAAACAGAATATATATGCAACTGAGACGGTCGACTGTCCTGTAAAAATGTTGAACCGCTGTTTCCAGTGCTTCGATAAAACTGACAAAAATACCAAAGTTTGTTTAATCAATATAATAAAAAGCTGGTCCTGAAGAGTATGATATATGGTTCATATTCAAACCACTTTTAAAACGCACATTTGCCCGTTTTTATCCGACATATGCCATTCTGCAAAAGTTGAAACTAAATACACCCCTCGCTGTTTGCGGGTGACGGCCATTTAGCATCTCAATGACCTGGGGTACGAAGCTCGGCATAAATTTGTTTATGTCGAACCATAAATGAGAAGCTTCTCCCAATCTTATAACAGAACTGTCTCAAAACAACAGAAAAAAACGTCATAGTAACTCATTGTCAGAATTAACTCAACCTGCAAAAAATTTAAACAGCTTGTACCGCGCCTAAATGGGTCACAATCTGGGTCGCATCATGTGGTCAGTTCCACAAGTTCTACGAATAATAATGATAGAAACTATGACTTTCCAAAAAACAGATTACATTTCCGTCATCCAATAAATTCACTCCTCGTTTCTTCGTAGATTCCAATTTCTCGCACTGCACTTTTAAATTCCAAAAATGACAGCGAGAATGAGACATCATTTTCGTGTCAATCTTCGAGACTGTTCACTTGTTCATCATCCGTCTTAGGAAATTCGTTTTTTTTAAATATGATTATTTCTGCAATCTTTTCTCAACCAGAGATGTGTACACCGATGTTCAGGACGATTATATTGAAAATTCCGTTCGCGATATTCTGAAGGGCACAGCATCGAATGATAACAATAATAATGACATTTTGAAGAATGATTTCAGCATGGAAGAGGTACTTAGTGTTTTAGTAAATTTACCTAATAATAACGCTCCGGGCATTGACTTAGTGACGTATGAACAACTAAAATATTCAGGACTGAGATTGAGGTAATGTCTCTTAAAGTTGTTCAACACTTTTCTAAAGTATAAAATTCTCCCAGACAATGCCAAAAAGGGTTTAATTGTGACACTTTACAAAGGTGGTAATAAGATAAAAACTTCACCTGATAGTTACCGTGCAATATCTCTACAACCAGCAATTGAAAAGGTGTTTGAGAAACTTATTTTGTCACGAATAGAACATTCCGGTCTAAATGATAACATCAATCCTCTACAAAATGGTTTTCAAACGAACATGAATAGTACAATGGCTTCATTTATCTTGAAAGAGTCTATTTCATATGCCAGTGAACGGGATAGTAAACTTTATATCGCTTTTATGGATGCTGAGAAGGCATTCGATAGAGTGTGGCATACTGCACTTTTCTATAAGTTACACCAGTTTGGTCTGACTGGACGCGGATTGCGTATTAGTCGAACTCTATAGAAATATGACTGGAATAGTATTACACCACGGTTTTGTGTCGAAAGAATTTCAAATTAATTGTGGAACTAGGTAGGGCGGAATTTTGTCCCCTTGGCTTTACCTGGTATATATCAATGACTTGTTAAATGATCTATGTTCACACATTGATGGTTTTAGGATCTATGGACAAAGTTTCTGTTGCCCGACACAAGCTGATGACATTTTATTGATGTCTTTGAGTAAAAGTGGACTAGATAATTTATTGGACGTTTGTCATGAGTTTAGCAATAAATGGAGGTTTCGTTACAATGCATCTAAATGCAAAATCATAGTTTTCAATGAAAGTAAGGCAAATTATCTTCAACACTCACGATCTTGGTTACTTGGCGATCGAACGATTGATGAAGTTAAAAATTATACCCATGTCGGAATAACTGTAAATAAATTCAGGGGTTTCCGTCCAGATGTCGAAAATATAGTTTCCAAAATCAGGGGAACTTTTTTCATTAGATGGAGATAGGGGTGCATTGTGATTTCATACATCCTCTCACAAGTTAAAAAATATACTAGTCTATAGTTTTACCATGTGCGCTATTGGTGCCGAAATGTGGTCTGTGATTAAAGACGAATTGAAAAAATTGAAAAAATTCATCATTACTGTTTGAAACGCATTCAAGGTGTATATATGCGAACCCGCTCTGACATGGTACTTTGACTTCTCGGTTGCTTGTCAATATCGGCGTTAATTGAGAAACGTAAATTGAGTTTCTTTGCTCTTTTGTGCCGCCTTCCAAGTCGTCATTCTGTTAAGAAATTGTTTTTAATCAGACTTTTTCAGCATCTGTACGGGTTTTCGTCGACCCCAGAATGTTATATATCTGACCTAATACAGGTGTTGGCAAAATATGATCTACTAGATACATTGTCGAACTACTTGTGTTTATCAGATTTTCCGTCGAAAGTAGCTTGGAAGCGAACATGTAGATCCGCAATAACTACCTGTTTCAGGCATGATTGGTTACAACGAACTTCCCGATCGGCAGATTTTATGAGATTTTTGTCCACTCATGGTGAATTTAAAACATCTTCATTCTGGACACTTTCTCGGTCAAATAATGCGCTAATGAGCCTGTTCAAAGGTTGCCCAACTACTATGTGTTATTCCGTTGCCTTACAAAACTTGTAATCTCTGTGGGTCTGTCAACATAGAAATTGTGAACCATATAATCTGTGACTGTCAGGATGTTGATCTCGTGTATGCAAGGGACGTCTGTTGGACTTATATAATCGACTTGTTTGACATTCACTTATTTGTGTATATGGACAGCTTAAACAGCGTTGAAAAAGAAAGAACAATCTTGGGTGGCATGATAGACAGTCTATTAGAAAATGTACCAGGCATTGATATTGCGTTTTTTTCATGAAATAAACAGTGAATTTTGCTGAAGTTATTTAGAGATGTAGACTTGAATCCAGCGTATTCAGCATGATACCACGAAGAACCAAAATTATCATGACACTATTTTTTTCTTTATAAAATCATGTTCTGTATATAGTTTTTTCTATCTTTTATTGTAAACTTTTTCTCTTTTTTTCCTTTCTCTCTAATCTCCTATGAGGAGGAAATAAAGAATATATATATATATATATATATATATATATATATATATATATATATATATAGATATATATATATATATATATAGATATATATATATCTATATATATATATATATATATATATATATATATATATATATATATATATATATATATATACCAGTCTATTCTACAGAGGGAGATTTCAAGTCTTACAATCAAAGTCAGGACAAAGAAATATTTTTTATTAATTGGACTTTGTTCTGTTATCTTAAATTTATACAGGTATCGCTAAATATTTAACAAAAAAATACCTGTTTCATTTTGATGTGACATATGTGCACATTTCAAAAATTCATTCCTGATTCCTAAAAAACAAAGTGTTAAAATTTTTAAAAATTTTACAGACATTATTAAATAACACTTAAACGTCGACATCATTCATAAACCGAATTGATAAATGATAAAGTAGTGCTTATTTAAGCAAGGCCAAACAACGACTACTTAGTTTACTAATCATCTTTTGTACTGAAATATATTTTCAGGCATTATGCATTGTTATAAAATGAATTTAGTGTTTTCAAAATGTAATCAATTCCCTTTATAAATAAATAAATTTTACCATTTTCACGCATTCTGTTTGGCTAAAAAATTAGAAATATTTCCTCATAGAACCGACCAATGTTGGACTACATTTTACCTGTTTATAAATTCATGCGCACAAGTAATATATATGATAAAAATGTGTTTTGCAAAAATATATATTTGTTTTTGGAATATTCAAGTAAACAAATCGATTATGAAACTAGTCTATTGTGCGTTGTGTTAAAATAGATCATCTAATTAAATATAAAAAAGGGAAAGAATGATTGGCCACAGTTGAATCAATTATATATTACCTAGAATATAGAGAGGTTTTGAAAAAGAACGTCATATTATTAAAGACTTTCGGCAGAGCTCTTTAAAATGCCTCTGTATTTTATTGTCTTTGTACTATGAAGTGGTTATGTTTTCTCCACAAATGTGACTTTTACTGAGATTTATTTATTTCGTGACAAGATCGTTGATAAATTCAAAATACAGAAAGTTTACGAATGTCAAACATCTGTAGACAGCTGTTCACAATTATGTCACGAAGTTTATCTATGTGTCTCATTTTTCTTTCACGATGATTTTAAAATATGTCAGCTTCATTCGGTACAGTTTTCAGATTCCAACGCAGGAATATCAAGGACAGGATGGAAATATTACTCTGTTAATAAAACCGGTAAGGTATAACATTGTATATTTATGCTCATGGCAGATTTTATACTGATCGACTATGTTACACAAAAACTAAAATGAAATAAGATAAAATAATAAAAAAAATAGCATAGAATAAAATAAAATAAAATAAAATAAAATAAAATAAAATAAAATAAAATAAAATAAAATAAATAAAATAAAATAAATAAAATAAATAAATAAATAAATAAATAAAAAAAAACTCCTATCAACTTGTTATAAGCATGTTGATTTCCGTAATTGTGCAATTTAACGGGATAAAATGACAGTGATTGAATTTATCAGTTTCTACGAAGAACTTTTAGAAAAACAAGAACGGTATTTACAATTTTCAAAAGAATTGTAATTTTTAGTTTCACCATAAAAATATATATCTTAATTCATGTTAGTTATTCTGATAAAAAAGGTTTAATAAATGTAAAAAAAGCAAATTATTTATGTATAATGGTTTCAGGCAGTTTAAACTATATAAAACAATGATAATAAGTAGAATTTTTTTTCACAAAATCATTTTTGGCTTAGAAATACATAGGGTCGCTAAGTTTTATTTTGGAATTTTTTAACCAATCAATTTTATTGTTTATTCTGATTTCTGTTCGTCATGAAGCAAATAAAACACAAACATACCAGTCCTTGTACAAATCACACTCTCAAAAACAAAGTAAAAACTTTGAAAGTAGGCAAATTTAGTTACACACGTGAACTTCCATCAAGGAAATGAGGCCGGATGCTCCGGAAGGGTAACCTCATGTAACTACTTTTAACCATTACTTTTGGAATTAAGCTCAGTCCAAAAGTCAATAACATTGAAAAACGTCTTACATTCATTTCACAATATTATCTTTATATTAATATTGTTGAAAAATATGACATTACTGTATCCATTCTTAAAATGTTCAACGTAACATAACTCCATGTTGATTTCATTCTTGAATTCAAAAAAAATTAAAACGTAATTTCTGACTTGAATTTAATATTTAAAAAAATCATATTTAAAAAAAAAACATTAGTTAATAAAACTCCCAAAAAGTATCCTAAACTCAGTAGTCAGTACTATATGCCGAGAGAAAATTTAATGTGTAGCAAAAAGTTAAGACTTTCTTATTTTTCGAAACATTTTTAAAACTAAAGGTTGTTACCTTATGCAAAGCATTACTTAGTTGGATTTTAATTCATATATTTTTTATTTTGTTTGAATTTTTAATTTTTAGCAAAAGTTTTTTATTTTTATTCGCGAAATCCTCAGAACCTCTTGTTTTTTTAACAACTCTGACAAATTTGCATAATTTAATATCAATAACAACTAAGTTTAAAAATTTTATATATGTAAAACGATCCCTACAATCAACAAATAATGCGACTAATAAGCTATTCTATGTCAAAATGAAATTATGTTTATTTTGAAGTTGATAAAATGATCATGTTAAGTTCCAAAACTTTATATGATACATTTTTGGGTATATATCAAACCCTTTTTAGATCTTTTTCAAATGATTGACTTTTGTAATTGAAATTCATTTGCAATGATATTTCAAAGTTTAAGTCAATAGAGCTGCAAAAGTTTTGTCAAAATACTAAATGAAAGTGTACAGCTGGAACGTCGTTTAATTGAAGATACTTTTCTTTAAATACTCTGGGGTTATTAATAAATCTAAGAAATAGCTAAGACAGGAAACGCCAAAGACGTGTTATAAATGGATTGAGATGGGCAATGGAGTCAGTGGCGGCACTATTTCATTGTGGTAATAGTTCTATAGAACTGCATTTGATCAAGCCCGCCTATACTCAGCCATTGGTTAAGTTCACAAATCTAAGAAAACGTTTATGATTTGTTTTGGAAATAAGCTTCACAGAACAACAAAAAAAATAAAAATAAATAAATAAAATTAAAGATAAATAGTAATTTAAGCAAAATTAAATTTGTTATACAATCGAAGAAACAGAAACACTGACAACTATATGCTTATCATGAAATTTTCCATACATATCAGAAAAACATTTATTGAAATATTATGCTTTAAAAGTATCATTCTATGCAAACGTGAATAAGTCAGTTAAGTACAGTTTTCGGAACCAAACATCCTAAATTAAGGATTAAGATTGATCTGTCATTGATTTTATTCCGAAATGGGACGCCTGCAATCGGTAAGGATAGACTCTTGTTACATTTTAAATAAATATGTTTCTTTAACAATTGAAGAGCAAGTCTTATGATAATTAAACCATACCTCCTTAATTAATGTTACAGCCAAGAAACATAAAAAATGTCTTGTTTTTAGGCAAATTATTATAACGTAGTGAATGTAAGATACACTTTACTTTTTACTGATTACAAGAAAAAAGCGCTTATTAAATTTAAAACATTGGATACTGAGAATAAATACGTTGTTGTTTATTTATTTATTTATTTCGGACAATATGTATTAAATAAAATACAAACATACCAGTCCATGTCAAATATACATATTCAAAAATAAAACTAAACTTTAAAAAATACTACCAAAGTAAGTTCAACATGTGAACTTCCACCAGGAAAGTGAGACTGGATGATCCGGAAATGTAAGCAAATACTGTCAAGCATACTTTATCCAACGCGTACAGAATCAAATTTCAGAACGAAATGAACATGGAATTTTGGGACGTAAAGTATATCCAGTTAAAGTTTGGATACAGTGACATGTTGCTTATCAACAGTAATCATAATTTTTAAGAGCCTTGATTAGCCTAGGCTTGCAATATTACTGAGTCAACAGTTTATTCATAAACAGCATGCTTCGACGTAGAAAGTCTGGTAGTTGGAACAAGCTCTACTGCATCGTGTAAACAGTGAAATTAATTTACGATACGCAGAAAGAGCAGAAAAATTGGAAGGTTGAAAGTAGAAAAAATGAAGTAATTTCGTTTGCTGTATAGTTCTACATGTAGCCTTTCGTATGTTATTATTGAAGTATAAGCTCAAATTGGACAAAGTTTTACAAAAATCCTGCTTTAAATAAATAAGGTTACGAGGTGCAAAATTTGTTCCCATTGGTTTAAATCTTTGAAATTTATTTAGAACTAAGTTTTTTTCCCTCAAGCAAAGAATTCCTCAACTGGATTTGAATTCATATCATTTTGGAACTTTAGATTCATTATTTTCAACTAATTGGCTGATGTTATTTATCTATCAACCTTTTCGGTCTTATTGTCACTGATGAGGAATGAATTTCCGCAATGTGCACATTTTTCACATCAAAATTTAACTGGTTTTTGTTTTATATATTTACCAAATGGTATAAATTGCATTGTCAAACTGTTGTGTTTTAAAAGCTTCAACATTGGTATGACAAATAAAAAAAGCTTACTGTATTCTATTAATTTTAATTAATGCTTTAAGATGTCATATATAATATTTATCTCTAGAAATAAAGCCAAGAGATTGTGAAGACCTTTACAAAATGGGAAATACAATTGATGGAGTGTATTCAATATACAGAAAAGGCAGTCAGTATGACGTCTATTGCGATATGAACAGGCATGGATGGACAGTATGTATCACATTATAAAAATAAAAATAAAGATAATTGAAACAAAATAAAAAACTGTTACTTGAAAAAGTTCTCTATTACACACTTAAAATAGCTTATTGTTGTTAAACGGATTAATATAAGCTATAGTTTTCAAGTTTGAAAAAAATGGTACAAATTAAATACAAAAATTTAAGTAAATTAAAAAAAAATTGAATTCCTTGATTTTTGTGAAAAAATACTGAGTGGGGCATATATAAAATATAAGACAAAATTTATCTAATTTAATCCACTTCTAAGTTATATTGTGATATATCATTTTCCTAAAAAATTAAATCCAAAATGATCAGTATAAAGATAAAATAATTATATGCTACCCTACGAAATAAAATAACAAAAATGTTAATATAACTAATAATTTTGACTGACTTTCGGATGTAAAAACGAATGCTAATATTTAAAATTCAAACCAAAAGACTTCTGAGTGCTTAAATTAATGAAATCTTACTTTAAAATAACCTCTCTCTCTCTCTCTCTCTCTCTCTCTCTCTCTCTCTCTCTCTATATATATATATATATATATATAGTTTTCAGTCACCAGGTACAATTAAGATAATAATATTCAGTGATTGGTGAAATTGAACTATTGAACTGGTAAAACGAATAAAGAAGATTGAAAAAATGGTATTACAAAACAATATCAAACAATAATGAATAAAATAATAATAGTTATGCAGAAGATATTTTATTCATTTTTAAGGTTTTCCAACGAAGACTAGATGGTTCAACAGATTTTTATCGGGATTGGAACTCTTATGTCACAGGATTCGGGAATATGTCCTGTGAATTCTGGCTTGGTAAGACCAGAAATTCTTGTACATATAAAATAAAATATATTTGATTTCATACTATATAAAAACACACACGAAAAATTGACATTTTAAAGTACATCTGACAATCTATTTTAAATATATTACTTGTAATCAGTAAACATTTTAAGTCTAAAACGTAAAAATTTAAGCCTTCAGGTTTTATACCTAATAATTCCTTATATCATCAACTTTATTCAAATGCTTTTTAAATTATGTTTGTCTTGCATACAGTTGAAACTAAAATTGTGATTTCTTTTATAACCACTAATTTCAAACTTCTAATCACCTTTTCATGGAATGCACATAATTTGTGGTAACGATTTTAATTATTTAGTAATAAAATGTAATAAAATGAAAAACATTATCTATACCAACCAAATGTATAAGTTTATAGAATGATAATTACAAAATGCTTTGTAGAATGTGTTTTGATAACATTTTTCAACAATGTCTTTCACACAAAAATACACACACGGCCAGAGCGCGTTTTTTTTTTTATTTTCTTCATTTATCAATTTCTTTTGTTTTGTTTTTTTATTGTTAATAAATTCATATTTTAACAAAATATTTTTCTTTCTTATAATCTTATTTATTTAATACTATATCAATATGTAAATGTGAATAATGTAGTCACGCTTTTAAATTTTTTTTTTATGTTTCATTTCGTAGGGCTTGAGAAAATATATGAACTCACGTCGTCTGCGACTTATTCATTGCGATTTGATATGGAAGATTTCAATGGAGTTCGGAAATTTGCATTATACGACAATTTCAAACTTGATGATGCATCGAAAAATTACAAATTGAATTTTGATAACTACATAGGAAATGCAGGTAACCTTTTTAAGTGACCTGAAAAATCAATAATAATTTGAAACTTTTAAAATTTTTACATAAAATTTGACAGAAAACATTTGCGATAGCCAATTAATATTAAAAAAATTAAACGAAATTGTTGATTGACACTTAATTTAATTGAAAACATAATTATAATATAGAGATCTGGTGTACTTATGTTTACAAAATCAAATTCATTGCTACGCATACTTTTAATAGGAATGAAGTAAACATATAACAAAAATCTGCTAAATTTTGACGTGCCATATGTGCACATTTCGGAAAATCATTTCTCATCAGGGACACTAGGGGCCGAAAAGTTTGATAGATAAAAACATTGGCCAAACAGTTGAAAAATAATGAATCTAAAGGTCCAAAGTTCCGTCTTAATTTTTGAAATTTTCTTAAAACTAAGGTTTGTTCCCTCATGCAAAGCATTCCTAAGGTAGGTTTGGATTTATATAATTTTGAAACGTTGGATTAATTAATTTTTAACTGACTGGTTTATGTTTTTATCTCTACACTTTTTGTCCCCTAGAGTCACTGATGAGGAATTAATTTTGGAAATGTGCACGTATGGCACATCAAAATTTATCAGATATTTTTGTTATATTGTTTTTACCTATTAAAGGAAACACCAAATAATTATCAATTTTTTCTATTGGTATATTTCATGCCGAGTTGTATAAGAAACAAAAGGAGAAACGTGCCTTCAAACTATGTTTTCGAAGTTTGAGCTCTTTTAGGTTATTCTATATTGTACTGTCTACTTTATCCTTCTTTTTTAAATTTAACAGAAGTGTAATAAGTGATAAGATATATTTTTCAGTTATTACGTGTTTCGGATTCGATGTTTATAGATTCTTTTGAGCATTAATATACGTGTACAAGTAGCAATTTTAAATAACAAGCTGTTTTGGACTTTTTCGATTCTAGGCGATTCATTTAGCTATCACAAAGGAAATAGATTTGCAACATTCGATAATGACCATTATGGATGTTCGGTGGGTTATAGTGGTGCATGGTGGTATAATCTTTGTCTCTATTCTAACCTGAATGGTCTATATAATAGCACTGAATTTGGTAAAGGAATTAATTGGAAAAATTGGCATGGGCTTTATTACTCTCTTAAGACGACTGAGATAAAAATACGACGAATGTAATGTAATATATATATATATATATATATATATATATATATATATATATATATATATATATATATATATATATATATATATATATATATATCAAGACTTTTGGTTTTGCATAATTTTATAATATAAAAAGTTTTTTAATCTTTTTTCCTGTATAATTAGATTGTTTTTGATACCATTTAGCTATCATATGTTTATTAGACTCAGGACAATAAAAAACACTTTATAATTAAAAGAAAACTACTCTATGAGGTATTATATTGAAATTTCAAGGATTTTTTGTTCGGTCTGTTTGTATTAAAAACTGTTATTGTTAACTGTTCCTGTAATTTTAATTTTCTTGGTATTTTACTGTTATTTTTATCATAGGAATTGCCACTCGCAAAATTTAAATTTATTAATGCCATTAAATTTAAGAATGTGAGCATGAAGCGGACATAGCGGCCATATACTGTCTATCGATCTTTTAAAAGAGAACAAGTTTGTAGTAAACTAAAACAATTCTTCATTATATTGCCAAAGAGACAATTTCACGGTTTTATCTATAAATATGTTAAATTGTTGAAGATTTATATACAAAAGTTAAGTTGAGTAATTGTGTATTCCACAAGTTTATTTTTCACTTATTCCGTAGCGGTTTATTCTGGCATGGTGGAGGAATACGAAATGTTTTGTGAAAAACGCTATCTTGATTATTAACTATTTAATGACTTTTAAATGTCTTTGAATTAAAATGTATACTACAACTATGCGATCCTTTCAAATGTTTGATGTCACACACGTAATATATTCTTTTTCATGTTAGAAACAGGTATTTTCTTGAAATCTAAGATAAGTCAATATAAAGAACATAATTTTTTTAATTGATATGGAAATATACATTCTGTAAATTGCAACTTTACTTTAGTTAAAAACTAATGCAAATTATTATTTTATAGCCAAACAGATGTTAATTAAAATAGAACAGGATATTATAATTATCATGATTGAAACATGTAAAATCTAGATGTCGAATATGACATTAGGAGTTGCGTGAGGTAACTTTAGGTAAAATAGTTTGATTTTTTCACAAGAAAATAGATAAAAAATTCTTTATGTATATAGAGTTTAAACATTAGTTTCGAAAAAAAAAAAACAAGATATAATACGAAATCTAGACATTTTTATATTTTTGTCTAGCCTTTTGTACATGGTTAATAAAAGTATTATCCGTTGGAGTTGTATGATTTAAACTTGTTACGTATTACACTTATTGCTCTTTTAAATCAAGATTAAACTACCATCTAAAACAAGTTCCGCTTTAGGTAAACACAAAATATTCCATATATGTGTGTGTGTGTGTGTGTGTGTGTGTGTGTGTGTTTGTATGTCCATGTGTTTAAATTTCTTGTTCACATAGGTTTACACAAACAAACACTGAAAATGAACACATTTCCATGGGAAATATGTTAATAATTAGCGTTTAAATAACGTTAACTGTGCATAGTAGTTTTTCGAAACTTTGGTCAAAGTAAGAAAAGATTACGGGAACTATAATGCATATTGCAATAGGTTGTTAGTAAATTATGGAATTGGATTCGTTAATTATGTGTTACGCTATGTTCATTTGTATTTTAAGGAGAGTCCCGATACCAAGGGGAGTAACTATGTTAAACAGGACAAAATTACCAGTCAGTAATAATAATTGTACATAAAAATAAAACATAAAACGTTAAATCTGCAATCGACATTAAATTTTTAAAATATTTTATTAATGTTTTTAATTACAATAGTGTTATTTTATTAATTGTAAATAATTGAGATCGTACTTTTAAAATTTAATTTAATCATTTAGGATCGTGCAAATATTCTAAAATTATCGTTTAGTTTGGCAAATAATCTGGTAATGCTACATGATCTTTCGCTAAAATTGTGGACTTCATACTCAGTATAAGATAATTTCATAAGTTTATGGGTCTTTTATAAAATATCTGCATGCATTTTAGATATAACCTGTTATAGATTATACTGCTTTTACCTCTGATGCACACAGTGTTATCTAGTGCAACTGACAGAGGATAGCGACAAATGTCGATGTTGATATGCGTATAAGCATACCAGAATTAGCTTACAAATTGTCCAAAATATCAAATAGAGCGATTTCATTCAGAACAAATCTTGCAATGAGTTGAAAAACAGATCTTTTAGGAAGAATGCTGCGTTTCAAAAAAATAAGATTTATAAAAAAGGGAAAACGGTTGAGACGAATTCCGGGAATCGTAATTCGTTTTTAGGGAGTAAAAATACACTAAAAGGTTAATTATCATTAACATTATAATAAAATATTTGGTTTTGGAATATAAAAAACTAGGCTTTTTTAAAGTTTTATAAATTTTTGTACCAAAGTGATTCTTCAAACATGTCAGTTTGATTGGTTTGATTTTTTTAAATTGCAATGTAAAAAATATGGGGTAGGGGAGATCATCCTTTCCTTATCCCGAAAACGAGAACCAATATGGTTTTTTAAATTTCATTTGTAGAATATGCAACAAGTTTCATTTATGTTGTTTTTGAAATTTGGATTTTTGTGGTAAATTGTCAACGAAAATGAATACATTTCTTGCACACTCTGTCATAATAACTTACGCCTTTTGTTTTTTAAATGCTTTGTATATCACTTCATTGCACGTGTTTTATTGATTATTGATATTGATTAAAACCATAATTTTTTTCATCTAATTATTATTGAATAAATAACAACCATGAGATTAACTTGTTGGGATATATAGAAATAAGAAATGATTGTTGAAAAGTGGGGTAGGCTTAATACACTCTACTGAAAAAGCGAAAACCCAAACATATGAATTTTTAAATTTTATTTAACAAAAATTCACAGTTCGGGGTATTTTTTTTCTTTTTTTATGGCTTTTGGTGCCGAGAACTACCTTACGATCGTAATTTTTTAACTTATTGTTAAATTTTACCAATGAACTGATAAGTTACAGAAACTTCTGCTAGTGTATCGGGCCTCATACACACGATTTGATCATTCCACCGCCAGTACTAGATAAACGCGGTTATCCGGTGTACTTGATTGAGGACAGCGACTAACTTATGATGATATGTGTATAAGCATACAAAAATTAAATTGTAAAGTGTAAAAATGGATCGATTTCAGTCGTAACAAATCGTGCAATAAATTGAAATACTTATCTTTCAAGAAGAATGTTGTGCGTCAAATACATGTAATAGGAAAAAATCTGAAAAAAGATTACCCACATTTCGAAAATTGTAGTTTGCATTTTAAGGGGTAAAAAAATGTTTTATCAAACTTTCAAAAATATATTTTGTTTTTTAATCAACAACGCCTATTCTTGGTGATGTTTTACAAACTTAAGTATTAAAAAATATTTTAACATGCCATTTTGATGATTAGAATTTATATGAGCAATTTAAAGATGCAGAGGTATGGAAGCCACTTCTTTAAAACTAGAACCAAAGAATATCATTTTTATTTTGATTTTTTGTAGAAAAGGAAATAAGCTTTGTTCCGTCATGTAAAGCATTCCTAAGTTGGATTTGGATTCATATAATTTTAGATCTTTCAATTAATTAATTTACAACTGTTTGGCATTTTTTTATATCAAACTTTTTGGCCCCTTAGTGTCACTGATGAAGAATTTTTTTCCCAAATGTGCACATATGACACATTAAAATTTTAAAATTTTACAGGTACTTTTGTTATATATATATATATATATATATATATATATATATATATATATATATATATATATATATATACGTCCTTTGTGTAGTTTAGTTTTTCAAAGAAACGTATTGACAGATTTTAGGAAATGTGGATTTTAATTTTTTGTGGTAAACTGTCTATAAAAATGAAATCTCTTTTTGTTAACTCTGTTATAACTTATGCCTTTATTATTAAAATGTTATGTATATCATATCATGACACGTCTTTTATTAAAATATTGATTAAAACCATGAATTTGTTTTCATTTCATGTTTTTATTTTGGGATTTATAACAAACAAAAATTTGATTTGCAGGAATATTTAGAAATGAAATTACATGGTTGAAAGTAAAGTCGGTTTAATGACGTGGCTTGTAAACTTTTTGAAAAAAAAAGCAACAAATGCAAAAGCTAAATCTCTTTGTCTTTATTCTAACGAAAGCGCATCTAGAATGACGCTATCTCAGAAAACAAGACCTAACCTTTTTTGCGATTTTCATGTGACAACCAATTAAATTTCAACTTTTTATGGCAACCTAGGTTACAGCGCATTAATACTTTATTTTTAATAAAAAAAATCTACTTTTTCTCGTGTAAGGTTTAAGACAGTAAACAGGTCTTTATCCAGCTTAGTAATTAATATGACTTGTTTGAGTAACAATTAACTGAACCTACACGTTACGCGAAAATTGTCTAAAATCACAATGACACCTATTGTAATAAGGAAATTCCAAACACCAGATTAAACCATGCTTATCCTGACTGGATATTATTATTATCATTATTTTTGTGAAATCTTAACATTTTTCCTCAAAATACTCTAAAACTAACATATAAAATAGGTTAAAGGAAAGAAAATAGTTTTTTATTAACTTAATAATTGAATTTAAAAAGTAATGTATTTCTAAATAAAATCTTTTAAAACTTGGAATTTCTAAAAATATCCATTAAATAAAATTATATATTTGAACACAAAAATTCACTATGACATTAATACGCTCTACTAAAAATACGGAGAAAATGCATATGTTTTTGTATTTTATTCAACGAAATACATTCTAATGAATGCGTCTGCAAATTTTTCAATAGTAATTCTTTATTGGGGTAAATAATTTGCCTCAGGCTCCGGAAACTACCTTAAAACTGGAAAAAATATGTGGTGTCTGTAACAATATTCAATTAATTAGCAAAAATGGTGGAGTATTTGGAATTTCTTTTTAATGCAAAAAATAAAGCTGTAATAGTTACGAGATACCTGAAATTCAAAAAATGTATGTCATTGTGTAATTCTGAAATGTTTTTGTCCAGCCAGAAACCTTTTTTTATTTTGAAGAGACAAAAATAAACTTTTTAAGCAGTTTTATTTTTAGTTTTAACTTATCAGCGTTGTTTTCTTAAAGATCAAAATCTTTTTATTAGTTTGGTATGTTTTGCCAGATATAATCTGAAGCGCGTTATAAATACTGTTTATATTTTTGAAAATTTGTTCTAAAACCATATTGGAACTTTTCGATAAAATCCGAAATCGGTGTCACTATGTTGTATGCAAAAACTGATATTTGGCAAGGAATAGAAAGAAAAATCATTTTAATAAAATAAAATAAGAAAAAAAAAAAAGAAATTAAAAATAGGACACAAACATACCATAGTCCCCATAGTGGGAACAAGCTCTGCAATGACGCATTAACTGTGAAAAATACATCATAGGCGGGAAAAGTAGGAAAATTTCTGCAAAGAAAATCAAAGTGGACAATAGAAAGTCATCACGCTTGTCGTAAAGCTTCAGATGTAACCTTTCTCGGAAGTCATAATTTAGGTTAAAGTCTAAATAAGAAGCAGAATATGGAGTATCAGTCGCATCTTTTATTTCAAGCTCATCGAAATACATGACATGCACATATTCTCTAACTTTGGGATTATTAAGTGCAAAATGACATCTGTATGTGGAATTGAAAAAACTTGCGATAACAATCTGTCCAGATTTGACAAGGTTCTGCAAAATATCTGATTTACATAAAAAAAGAAACAAATCAGCAAGCAATCTGTGCCTTTTGGTATACGATTGCTTGTTGGAAAATTATTTTGCCAAACACAACAAATATGTTGTCTATCAGAAACTCTACCCGTCATTTTGGTGACGGTATCTTCAGTATATTTTTGTCTGCACTCTGTATGTTGTTTTACAAAAAAAAAAACCGAAATGTCTGTTGAATATCAGATAGTAATATCTTGCTTAACCGTTTATGTAAAAGAATGACAAGTACATAATTTCTTTTATACGTTCTTTCAATAAAGAATGAGGGATAGTGGTTTAAAAATTAGAATATATATATATATATATATATATATATATATATATATATATATATATATATATATATATATATATATATATATATATATATATATCTTTCATCAAAGACAACGTGTTTAAAAATTGATGTTCAAGAAGTTTTTAAGGATTTTTGAGAATCCACAATGCCAGATATAGGTAATAATTTTATTATTATTATTATTATTATTATTATTTTTACGGATAGGCATCTGCCTCGATTGCCTCAAACGTAGCTACGTTAATGATCAGTATAGGGAGTTCTAAATGACGTTGATTGTCATTAAATTTTCTACAAAGTTGAGACATTTTTGAAAAAATATATAGAAAAAAGTATGATTTATAGAAAAAGTTTATTCTTCATCTCGGGTATCAACATCATATTTAATATGGTGAACTTCTTCCAAATATTTACCATTAAACACTTCATAACTTCTTTACGTCCGAACTCCTCTTTATTACTTTTTTACATTAATCATGACTGTATAATGAAAAATTGATTCAGATAAAGCAAGACAGTTGTTCTTTAGAAAATATTCACAGAAAAAATGTTCCGGCGGCTCAATTCTTATTTTACCTTTAAAAAATTATTATTTTACAAACCTTTTGTGAACCTTGTCAACTGTACAGGTACCTTACTGGGAAACAACAACAATTTAAAGTTTTAACAAACAAAAGTTGAAGAAGTATTAACAACACATAATATAATATCTTTTATTGCATACAAACACACACACACATATATATATACGCATGTATAATTTCCCAAATTCAGAAAAAAGGGTCGATAATTGATTGGATCAATTCCTATAAATATTATATGAGTAATGCGATATTGCAAAAGACTTTCCTGTCTACAACGTTTCAATCCGCATTGAATAATATACTTGTACAGTGCTTGGCCATATATATTGGCGCATAAAAAATGGCCGACGTCATGATAATTTTTTGTCAAATTTAAACAGCGTTTTCCGATAACATGCGATTCAATTTCGGCAAAAAAAAACTTATCCGGAACAAATTTCCAGGGTATGATTCAATTTGCACATTTTTCTTTGAGTTATTTCCCTTTTATTTACACTAAAATCGTCTGCTTTCGCCATGGCCCCGAAAGGCAAGGAGTTGACACCAGACGTAAAAAATGTGATCATTGACCTGTCCAGTCAAGGCTTTTCAGGAAAAAAGATTGGAGAACTACTGGATGTTAAGCCAAGGACAGTGCAGAATTTTTTAAAACGTTTTCATGAGCGAGGTTACATTGAAAATATTCCGAGAAGTGGAAGGAAAAAAAGATGCACGCCGAGAGACTGCAGAACTTTATTACGCATTGTGAGAAACAACCGGCGATCCTCTTTAAAATTTAATAATAGTTCCACTTTTAATTATTCGTCCAGATCCATTCGGTGACGACTTTTTGAATTTGGATTCAAACGTAGGCCTGTATCTAAGAAAATAACCATATGACCATTCAATAGAGAAAAACGGATTCGGTTTTGTCGTGCAAAATTACACTGGAGGGTAGAAAATGACTGGGCCAAAATAATTTTTAGTGACGAGACTAAAGTAGAGATCAGTGCTGACAAAAAAATATGGGTGTGGAAGGAAAAGGACGAGCGCCTTCATCCAGATTGTGTTTTGGTTACCCCCCAAAGAGATAGAAAAGTTGTGTTCTCCGCAATGTTTTGGGGGTGTATAACATACTTTGGAGTAGGGACAATCGCTCCAGTCGATGGTAACATTAACAGTGAGGAATATGTTTCAATTGTAGATGACAACTTATGGCCTGTTGTAGCCAGACATTTTCCTAATACCCCATGGACTCTGCAAGAAGACAACGCACCATGCCATGTGTCCCGTCGGACCACTGAGTGGAAAACAGAAAATCAAATTTTAACACTCCAATGGCCCTCCCAAAGCCCAGATCTCAACATTATTGAAAATTTTTGGAAAGTAATGAAAAATGATATTTATCAACGGATTTTGGAAATAAAATCGAAGGAATATTTAATCAGAGTTGTGACTGAAATTTGGAGTGGACTATCATTAGACTACATTAGGACTTTACAGGACTATCCCAAGGCGAATTCGATCTGTGATAAGGGCAAGGGGATTTATCACTAAATACTGACAGCATAAGGTAAGTTTGTACATATTTTATTCAAAATGACAATTTTGAATACCAGCTACAATGGATGGTTCGTAATAACGTCGGCCATCTTGCGCCAATATATATGGCCAAGCACTGTATAAACAAAGGGTGGCCAAAAGTATTCGTCAATATGGCGAACGTCATCCGTAAATTATCACCAACATTGCGTAAACCTGTCATATGTTTAGTATCTATTAACAACAAGGGAAAATCCAACTCCAAATAATAAATAAGGAGTTTCTTCACGTGTCAGCATACGTCATTTTACCATCGGCTGCATATTTGTTTGCTTTTTTTTTTTTTTTTTTTTTTTTTTTTTTTTGAAATAATGGGTAGAAAAGGAAAAAAGCTGTCACCCGACATCAAAAATATCGCTGTAAATTTGTATAGGAAGGGGGAAAAGTAACGTACATTGCTAGAATATTGGAGCAACCCAGGTCTACAATATCTGGCGTTATAAAGAGATTTGAAGACACACAAACCGTAGAGAATCGTCCTAGATCAGGGAGGCCTCAAGTAATGGCGGACCGAGACTACAGACAACTAGAACGCCTCGTAAAACAGGATCGACGGTTATCACTAGTGGACATTATTTCTAAATTCAATGAACATAGGGATCACGGTCAAGTGTCTAAACGCACTGTGCGGCGACGCTAACGGGAACATGGATTTTCCAGGGCAGTGTATCGAAAGATAGTTGTTGTCAAACTTGACAATCGGTAAAAACGACTTTCTCGGTGCCGGAAGAAGACGGATGGTGGACAACCCAACATCAGTGGAGTAAAGTTATATTTAGCGATGAATCTCAAATATGTATTGGAGAGGACAAACGAGTTTACATGTGGAGAAAGCCGTGGAGAGGGCTGGCTGTCTGACTTGGTTAAAGAAAAAATGGCCGAAAATGTAGTTTCATGGTTTGGCAATGCATCTGTTATCAAGGTGTAGGTACACTCTCGAAGGTGGAACGAAACATAGATGCAGATAAATATATCAGAATTCTTGACGATAATATTTGGCTTGTTATTGTGAGACATTTTCCTGAAAATAACTATCTCTTTCAAGATGACAATGCCCCAGTACACAGAGCTCGTTTAACTAAGGATTATATGGCACGAACACACCTAAAATCTATGCACAATCTCCGGATTTGAACATTATTGAGAATGTCTGGCTTTAAAGAAGAAAACTTCAAATTGTGCATAAAATAAGTTCAAATGATGACTTGTTCAGAGAAATTTTCCGAATCTGGCAGAGCATTCCTTTAAATTACATCAGAAGTCTTTATTTTTCCATTCACGAATTCGAAAACATGAAATCTCGCTTTGTCTGAAATCTCGTTTAAGTCTCGTGGGGGAGCAAGGCGAAGTTTACGATTGCAATTTTGTTTATCTAGTGTACTGCGATATCGTTAGTTTTTCGTCAGTTTTAATGAAATTTATAGTAATATCTTTTTTTTAAAAAACTGTTAAATATGACTGAAATTAATAATAAAAAATCATTTTAATGAAAAATTAATTTATATTTAAAAAAGACATGTCGGTCCGCAAGCGTTCAAAATAGGTTAAAACTTTTTCAGTCGTATAAATGGCACTAGAGATGTGAAGGAAATTAAATTTATTAAATAATTTAAATGATTTTATAAAAATATTGCCAGATAAGGAAATGTAGATCTAAATCAATTTTAATTTACCAAAAGTATTTTTATTCCGCTAACCAGTCGGTTTTTCGATTAATTATTTCAAATTAATCTCAAATTAATTTATTTAAATTACATAATATAATTTACATTCGTTCTTCCCACACATTTTGTTAACATCTTAAAATATTTTACTAAGGATACCTGTCAATCAATTTAGCAAATTGCAAGGTAAGATCCTGATGATTACAGGTGATGGAATGTGCCTAATAAACAGGATGTCCACCGACTTAGATTATTGATAATCTTTTAATTAGTCGCATGTTAGATTATTATGTAAATACATTCAATATAAAGAAAATATCAAAATTAAACTTTCTCATGAGAATTTTTTCGACGAGTTGTTGCATAGATTTTGACGATATCATTATTTCACCTATCAAAATGTTCTAATCAAAGCGATTTCTACTATGAGC
The DNA here is from genome assembly GCA_029721355.1 of Tegillarca granosa. Taxonomy (NCBI): domain Eukaryota; kingdom Metazoa; phylum Mollusca; class Bivalvia; order Arcoida; family Arcidae; genus Tegillarca; species Tegillarca granosa. The sequence goes on along the minus strand of JARBDR010000510.1, from coordinate 11,040 downwards.
ACTTTTTATAATTATAATTATTATTTTTGTGTGTGAAAGACCTTAGGTTTGTAGACTTGCATCTTAACCACGTGGCCACTGCAGCCTCTAAATTTCATATTCTGAAACAAACTATCTTAATTTGTGAGACACTGTTCTTATGGGTATCAGATGTAAAAAGACAGTCCGAAAAATAAAGAAAATCATAACAAACAGTCAAATTTTCTAGAAAGATGAATAAAGAATATATCAAGCTTATAGCTACACTGTATACATTTGCAATTAAATCCATATTTTTATAAATTTGTTTGAGATACATTCGAAATTTTGAAAGAAAACAATAGATGTTTCAGAAATAAAATTTGCAACATGATGTTTATAAATTGTCCTTTCCGTGGGAAATTATTTTATAAATATATAACAAATACCTGCTAAATTTTGATGTGCCAGATGTGCACATTTCGGAAAATCATTCCTCATCAGTGACACTAGGGGCCGAAAAAGTTGATAGATTAAAAAACATACGCCAAACAGTTGTAAATTAATTATCCTTTCAGTGGAAAACTTTAAATATGATCATACATGAATAACATATCAAATTTAAGTATGAAGATTGTCAATCTTTATTAATACAAATTGAAATGTCTATTTGATGTGAACAGCCTGGAACACTACAATTTCGGTATGTATGAAGAGTAAACGGGAGTAAACGAGAGAAATAAAAGAAAAGTTGATTAACATATTTTGCCTACAGAAGGTTCAGTAGACGCAGTTTAAAAATGAACAAATTAAAAAAATATGACTAGGATGATTTTTCAAATAATGAGTTTACGGCGAAAATATGTATACATATGTACGATACTGTTCACCAATACATGTTAGACAGGAGTAAAAGGGAGAAAATATGGAGAAGTTAATTAACATTTTTGCCTACGGTGGTAAATCCAGTATGAAAAAAATTAACAAAATAAAAAAAGAATTATGGCTCGATTCACTTAATTATAACTCTTCACTGATAAAGTTGGAAAGATTCGCAAAAATGTATTTTTAAGCTAAACGCTTATTTATCATTACTGTGATGTGTGTATATTGAAATGCAAGAGAAATACATCGTGTATTAAATTACAACTAACAGAAAAATATAATTTTTTTTTTTTTATTTTCTTTTATTTATTTATTTTTTTTATTGAATAGGTAAATATAATATTCGATCAATACGATTCTTCTTAAAACTGGAATTTACATTTTATTTTTTTTTTATCTTGATACATCTCCAATGGTCAAGTACACATCCAGTTTTAAATGTATTTGGTTTTCAATAAACATCGCGGTAGACGATTTTATATTCCACCACGGCAGAAATGTTCTTTGCGGTGGACCGCATTGGAAATTTAATTCCTTCTAGTCGGCAATTTCAAGTCTTTTTTCCGATTTTAGATGTAGATAATAAAAAGAATGTCCAGTTTTTTCAGCCGATTAACGTATATTTTTCCAAGTGGAATGAAGAAGTTGTATTTAGATTTCAAACTCTACAAGATACACAACTGGTCACAAATAATAATAATAATAATAAATAATAATAATAATAATAATAATTAAAATAAAAATTAAATAATAATAATAATAATAAAAACCCCGACTCAAAGCCAACAAGTACATAGGCTAAATGAGATTGGATTTCGATTTGCCCCCCCCCCCCCAGCCTCGTTTTCAATCGTAAGAGTTACTTCCCCTGTCATGTTTTCGAATTGGTCAATTCTGAGGAGAATTCTGCATGTGATTAGACTTAAAAGACACCTGACTAAATATTCAGTAGGAAGAGTTTTTGTTTTTCTTTAATTAATAGTTTAAGAGAGATTTATGTCACGGTGTTGTCGGTTGTCATTCAAGCGTGGCGACTAGCCTATATTTGACGAATACTTTTGGCCACCCTCTGTATATGTAAATCTTTGGAAGAATCGGTTTATACCAGAATTGGTTGAATGTTACTGGGTATCGTATTAGATAGGTATGGATTTATATCAGTTTGCTTTACAACAGGATACGATATAATAGTCATAAAACAAAACAAGTACTACAGCAGAAGAAAGGGAAAAAATATGAAAATATGACAAAAGAAATTTGACAATAATCCAAATTAAGGGTTCGTAACATGTTATCATGTAGATAAAAACTCTCTCTCTCTCTCTCTCTCTCTCTCGCTCTCTCTCTCTCTCTCTCTCTCTCTCTCTCTCTCTCTGAAAATTACTTTGCAATCTGTGATCTCACTTATCCATAAAGAAAAGAAATCTTTCTGTGACGGAGATTTAATTTTGTAATGGCAATGTTTACAACGGACTTGATGACCTTTGTGACATGAAATATATAATAGGTCTAATGTTGAAAACAATCCACCATTTTATTCATTCATTTGTTTTTTTCAATTTTTTAAATCCCAATAGCTGCAGCATTTTACACTGTGCAGAAATATTCCATGGTAATTAATGATGAGCAAAGCTATACTAATAAGCTCGAGTTGGTGAATTATTGGTCCAAATTTCCTCGGGCCCTAACACACTTTTATGCCTGACAGTGGCGGACGGCTGTGTGTAGGGTCAGAACAATTTCTATATAAAAAACCTGGGATTTTTCCTACACCAAGTGGTGTCAGAAGGGGTGCCACTTCATATCGTGTCATACTGAAAATATTAGTGGAACTGCAGAAAAGTTATTCAGCTAGCTCAATCGATAGGTCAATGATTGGTCTTTCAAAATATTGAAATATTTCAAAATGTGATTGCTGCTGCTTTAGGTCAGTTTCTTCAGCGTTGATGTTTGCAGAAATCGTCTATCATTTATAAGACAAAAATTCTTGGCCTGGCGAAACCCTCTCATTTAAATATTTTGAAAGATAAATCACTTACCTCATGATCAAGGCTGGTAATTTTTCTACAGTTCCACATATTTTCAGTCAGAAACAAAATGAGGCAGTGCCCCTTCAGACACCAGATAGTATCAGAAAACCCCGGGTTTTTGATGTAGAAATTGTTCTGACCCTACACATATCTAAGTAATTTTTGGTTTATTGAATTTTGGGATCTCTTAGAATTTCTGGATTGGCCTGTAATTGTAATTCCTGAATCTTTGCAGAATTAGTCTTTGTTTTAAGTTATATTTATAATATTTGTACTTTATGTATAGCAAATAGTCTATAAAAGTCATAAAATTTATATTTTAAAAAAAAAATTGTTTGATTTTTCATGTTTTTTATCACGAAATTTTTTATACTAAATGCAAATCCATTATAATTTAGTGTAATTAAAAATAATGATAAATACAATATGTATATTTTCAAGCTGATTTAATGATGATGATGATGATGGTGTTGAGTGCTGGAAATTTTTAAATATAAAAACTAAAATTTAATATCTAAGTTAATAATAATGTCTGCGTATCAGCAGACATCTTCTTGTTACTTATAATCTTTATTATTATTATTATTATTATTATTATTAATTATTATTGTTATTCCTCCTTTCTGACAGATTATTTTCAGAGACATCTCTTCCTTCGTTTCTTATCTGATCAGGTTGAAATTTTGTCAACTGGTAGGGATTGACCATGGGGAGGTTGCTTCCTTGCTATTTTTTTGAATTTGGAAGGACTTCGGAAAAAATCCTAAAAAATCCACGGAATTAAAGAGAGTTCTTTCTTTCTTTCTTGGAATTTCCTCCACTGTTTGGAGCACCACTTTAGATAGCTGATACACAGACATATACTTGCTCGCAAGTATGCATTCTAGTTAATGATTAAATATTGTATTGATAATGAACTGTATAATCTGTTTTATTTGTAGTGATGAAAATTCAGTAATTACCATCAATACTCTTTTACCTGTAAAAATGCCAATTACGGTAAGTACTGAGCAGTAAGATAAACATTGACTTGAAGCATTTGAAATTATTAATTCAATAATGAGTTAAATGACTTTAAATTTTTTTTAGGCAGTATCATAAAGACAAAATGACCGACACATTATCAGCGATAAATATTGAACAACTTACAAGTTCAGCGATGAATGCTTTTACTGGTTCTGTGAATATTGAACCTGTGTCGACCAGCAATACAACAAATCCTGTACCAAGCTCTGTTCAGAGTTTTACACCTAGCTCCAGTACACAAATGAACAGGGGTAAGCACACAAACGAACAGGGGTAAGTGGGGGAAAAAAAAACAAACAAAAAACAGCTTTTATTAGTAGTAAAATACCACAGAAACCTGTTGTAATTATGTCTGTGTGTCAGCAGACATCTTGTTGTTACTATTAATATTTATCATTATTATTCTCCCTCATTTCTGACAGATTTTTTTCAGAGACATCTCCTCCTGCATTTCTTATCTGATCAGGTTAGAAATTTTGTCAACTGGTAGGGATTGACCATGGGGAGGTTGCTTCCTCACCATTTTTCGGAATTTGGAAGAACTTCGGAGGAATCTTGTTAAAAACAAAGAATTCCAGAGAGTTCTTTCTAAAGAGTTCTTCCTCTTCCTCACCTTTTTTTCGGAATTCGGAAGAACTTTGGAGAAATCCGGTTAAAACACGGAATTCCAGAAAGTTCTTTCTTTCTTTCTTGGAATTTCCTCCGCTATTTGGAGCACCATTTTAGAGTGCTGATATGCAAACATACACTTGTTCACAAGTGTACATTCTAGTTGATTGTTATTGTTGTAATGTTGTTTAATGTTAGATTAGCATTGTTTAATGTTAAATTAGCAATTTTTCAGCTATTTATGTTAAGAGTGAGGTTATTAATCTCTGTGAATTAATCTAAGAACAAGACTGTATGTTTATGTCTGTAGAGTGCAAGTGTGTATTATAAAGCATGCCACACCCCAAGTCTGTTATTCTGGCACCAGAGGAACCAGTCAATACTCTATCCTCTAAAATGCTGAAAGCCAAAGAGTAAGCAATATCTCAAATTTTAAAAGCCTTTTGGAAGCTCTAACTTTGAGCCATCAAGGCAGTATGTTTTAATTGAAGTCTCTTTAAACATAGATATATATATATGATTGTTATGTTCATTACAGGGTGACAGGGTATCCCCTGGTTTACTTAGTGACAGGATAACGGACTTTGAAAGTAGTATGTTCACCTAAAGTATAATGTTTGTTACTGTGTCCAACTCTTTATAAAGACTTACTATCTATGAAAACCAGTGAATGAAATTCTCTATGCTTCATTTAAAAATAAAACATAAGGACAACCAGAGTTAAAGCCAATATGTTATAGATCCCATAGATGGTTTTAATATGCAAGTTTTACTGTACAATTAGTGTTGAGATGTTACCAAATATATAACAAATACCTGCTAAATTTAGATGTGCAGATGTGCACATTTTGGAAAATCATTCCTCATCAGTGACACTAGGGGCCGAAAGTTTGATAGATAAAAAACAGAAGCCAAACAGTTGAAAAATAATGAATCTAAAGTTCCAAAATTATATGAATACAAAGTCAGCTAAGGAATGCTTTGCATGAGGAAACGGACCTTAGTTTTAAATAAATTTCAAAAATTAAGATGGCTGAAAATTTTGCTATATGGCATATTTTCTGACAGCACAAAGTACTCCCTACTGAGTTATGGAAACGCTTTAAGAGTTTTACTCCACCAGCAGCGGTACCCGCTCAGGGGTAGTAAATATTTAACAAATACAAATACCTGCTAAATTTTGATGTGCCATATGTGTACATTTCGGAAATCATTCCTCATCAGTGACAAAATCATAACATTTATAAGCATTATAGAATTGGCCTTGGTCTTGCCCAGGCAAACTATAATCTTGCAGCTTTTGCTTGTTACGTATTGTTTAAATTATTGAAATGCTAATTTAATTCTTTTTAAAGTCATCAGAATTGAAAAATAATATGAAAGCTTCGATTATTGTATGCCAGACATATCTTTGTGTTATGATTAATTTCAGTTATGCCAAATACTTATCCATCTGACTCTGTGCTCTGTGTTTTTGTTTAATTTCAGTTGTGCTACCACCAATATCTCTGATTAAAAAAAGTCACATAAAAACTCATTTACAACCGATAGCACCCAAAACTACCACAGCAGTGGACATCAATAGATGTGTGTCCACTTCGACAACTCCTGGTATGCAGGTTTTCGGCTCAATTCAGCAGGGACCATCTGGACATGTTGCTGGTATTTTGAATTTACAGCATCATCAAATGAGTTCAGGTCATGTGATAGGAGTGTTGAACCAATCAGAGATGCTTCATGACAATTCAACTACTCTTCATACAGGTCCTCAAGTTTCTGCTGGGTCTAGGATGGGACAAGAAGAGTCCTCAGCATCAAACCACTACTGTAGGACATTGCATGTAAGCCAACAGTCGGCTTCAAATTCTAATTCTGAGAACCTTAATACTGGAAATGGCAAAGACAGGTCAAATATTCAAACTGTAGCCATACTCAATGGCTGTCATGTTGTATCAACGGGTCAGTATGGATCTCATTCTTTGATTAATGGAAGTTATGACAACCAGGGGTCGCTAAATCCAGCGTCTGCTGCCGAGTCTAGCTTATTGGAAAAAGGACAAGAAAAAACATCTGCAATTCAACAAATGCGAGATAGCCAAATGGTGACCTCTATCACTCAACAAATATCAAATATCAACGAAACACAAGAAAATGTTCGTAATAAAGAGACACCACAAATATCCGTCCCAGAAAGTCAAACAATATCGCAGACACAACTTATTTCTTTCAATACTACTGACAATTCATTAGCCACCCTTAATCAGCATTCTGTGACTCATATTTTAGCTCCTTTTAATGGTAGTGCACCTCTGCAAGACAGTTTGTCATCATGCTATTCGAGAGCTGTACCAAATCATAGCAACTTGGGAACAAATTCATTAACTGAAACAGCTCATCTTGGATCTTTAGGAAATCCTGAAGATCATCAGTCAAGTAACTCAGTAGGATTAAATCTAGGTATAAATGATACATTACCAAATGCGCAACCAATAGATCTATCCAATTTCAGTGTTCAAGATGCAGTTGCGATTCAATTGTCAAATCAGGAGTTGCATGTGGTAGATACGTTAGCTGAAAATCATCAAGCCATTGTACAAGATTTGTACTTGACTCGTCCTCCGCCAGAAACTAACACAGTGAACATCAGTCAGACAAATACAGAACAGAATATAAACCATTTACAGGAAGATTCAGTACAAGTTGATGAGAGAGGTATTGTAGAATCATTAAATTCTTTTGGTTAAAATTCTGCGGTTTTGGAATTGAGTGTTATAAAAATAAATCCCTCTAGCAGTCTTGGTAGTTACATGTATGTCTGCATATCAGCAGACATCTTGTTGTTACTCATAAATCTTTATTATTATTATTATTATTATCCTTCGTTTCTGACCGATTGTTTTCAGAGGCATCTCCTCCTTTATACATGTATCTTATTCAATCAGGTTAAATTTTGTCAACTGGTAGGGATTTACCACTGGAAGGTCACTTTCTCAACATTTTTTGGAATTCAGAAAAACTCCGGAGAAATCTGGTTCAAACATAATACAACCCGGGACTCCTATTGTGATGGATAAGCCCTAAGAGCATCTCCTTTGATTAAACTATTTATGGACTATTTGTCCACTTCATTCTAGATTCTTTCACTTAATACTTTGAATAAACACTTAACATAAAATGCTTAAAACTATAGTCTGTTTCAAAACACATAAAATAAAAGAGAATGAGTGAGCTGATATGCAGATATATACTTGCTCACAAGTATACATCTAGTTAAAAATTGTCATTGACATTAAATTTTGTGGTTTTCACTAACCCACAAAAATAGTGACATATGTGATTAATATAGAGTATGTATTTAACACCCAAAATATGCATATCAAAAACTTGACTTGTGAATAACATCATTGTAAGCCAACAAATAATAATATTTTGAATAAGTCTGCTAGAGTTCTTTCCTTAATTAGGATAAATATATTTACAATCATTGCCAAATTATCCCATTTGGAGCCCACGCAAAGCAAAGATTTATACAAAGGTCTTGCCAACTTCAGTATAATGTCAGCACATTAATTATCTTGATGGCAAAATCGTAGACCTTGACCTTCACATGTTATTTAAGAAAATTTTGAGATAATTTTATTACAATTAATTGTTTATTAATTATTTTAATACAAATGTGTTCCGTTGAACAGGTTTTAGGCTCATGGCCCTCTTGTTTAATTTACAGCCATCCGAAGCATTCAAGATTATTTGACAATTCAGAATATACAAGCCTACATGGCGGAATCGGAAGATAACATTATTCAAGCTGAAGCAGTACTGCAAGATCAATTATCCCTTAAAAACAATGGAATTACTGCAGATAAAGATGTACAAGGCATAAATAGAAAAGGTAAAATGCTTCTGTTTTTGACACTTTTTTTTGTCTGTAGGGGTCTCCTTGACAGCTAGCTCTATATGTGACTGTAGGGGGTCTCTCCGAGCTGAATGGTCTAAAGCATATAGTTACAGAATACATTTCCTCTCGCTGCCTAAATTTTGGATTCAGAATCCTAATCCTTGGGAAAAATAAGAAAATATCTTCATGTGAACAGTTGAAAACTTGCTGATGTGAAATAAAACAATTTTCAGCCAAAAAGCTATCGGAATAAAATTGCTGAAAATTTGTACAAAATAAAAACTCATTGAGTAGAAATAGGTCATGTAGTATGAATATATATAATATGACCTCATTTGCATTGTGGACATTTTTTATGTAAAATTTTTGAAAACTGCCATATAATATTTTATGTATTTTTTTTCTTTTTTAGTCATTGAAAGTGTGTTAAAAATCATTGGAAGACAACAACAGCAAACTCCGACTATAATTACAGAAACACCACCAACCAGCCAATCAGTATCCACTTTAGATACAGCATCAGTTCAAACTTTTCACCAATCAACACCAACCATAATAACAGGATCACTTCCTGTCAACCAATCAGTATCAAGCTTACATAACACCTCGGTTGTACCACTTCTTCAGTCTTCTGAAGGGATAGTGGAAAATCTAGTTTCAAATCAAGTAGTGGTAAATACTTCTAGGATCAACATGCCTGATTCTGCTGGTCACAAAACTTCATCAAATATTGCAACTAGTATTTTCACCCATTGTAAGTTAAAATATGACATAGCGAGTTATTTTAGCGGGGCTACAATTTTGGCGATTTTGACAAGAAAAGATTAGTTGAAAATTTAAGCATATTTATTTTGGGGAATTAAAACAACTCACTCATAGTCAACTGGTACACAAATATTTTCATGTTTTTTTATTTTTGGTGATTTTAATACTACTGCGAAATAGCCAAAATTTACCCATGAAAATAACCCTCTATACGGTTTGTCATTGAAATATGGCTTTTTTATTGTAATGTTGAACATTTTAAGCTCACCTGTACAGATGTCACTGATTGGATGACACCATTGTAAACATGATCATGATAATCTTTGTCAAAAATTACAGTTTTTGGAAAATGTTTTTATAGTCAAATGTTCAAACAGTTGTACTCGAGTTTTGAAATAAAGTTCTAATTGTGCAGAACAATAATGTTTCATTTTAAGCACCATATATTTCAGTGAAAAACTGTGAAAACCAGAACCTGAAAAAACAGAAATCCTGTGAAAACTGGACAAAATGTTTGGTCCTGAAATTTGACCTTCTATATTCTAATCAACTCAAACCTTTATAAACCGGAAACTGTTTACTCTAGAAACCAGACTAGCTTTCCGGTACAAAATGAACATATACAACACAAAAAATCCTAAAAGAACTGGACTGCATTTTCATTTTTTAAACCAGAGTTTCATCATTAAAAATCTTGCGGCTGAATTTGGAATTTGTAATATTTTATTGCTTGAGAATAATCTTTAAATAGAATTTAAATGAGGTCAGTGGCCAGTTGATACATAATTAACTTACAAGGAATATCAACGATTTTTGCATCACACAGTTGCATGAGTGAAATAATTTTATTTTTAACAAAAGTTTACATAAATAATTCTATGTAAATGTACGATTCATTATGTATGAAGTATACATTATATTTAATTAAACAACAGAGTCGGAAATACATGTACTGTATTGTCAACCTACTGCTGTTTAAAAATCGATAATTTGCATTAATACACATTTTTATTGATAAGATGACTGTATTATTTCCTATATAAGTTTTTATTCAGTTTATTAGTTAAATACTCTTGCCCATGAGGAAATTTGTATTAAAACATAATTATCATGCTGACACAAGGAGGGGTGGGGTTACTCATCAACAATGGGCAGGTAACTCATGCAAAAACCTTGATACACTGGAACCTGTCTAAACTGGATTTTTTTATTCATCCCTGTGGTAGTCCGGTATTCACTGTAATATGTTTGTTTGAATTTCAGATTGTATAGAATGTAGAATGTCTTTAATGGAGCCATGCCAGTATCATAACACTCAGAATCATACTCATAGATGGACTCGCAATGCGCTTCCATACTCTCAGCTGTCCTTATCCTTTTGTTGTGTATTTGCGGCAAGCTTCAACCTCCACATTAGAAACTCTTATGTATGTCATATTTATACAGTACTCCCCGAGCCGTATTACACTCCCGCCCCTCCCCCCATTTAACCCCCAACTTATTACAAAATTATCTGTGCTTGTCTTTAGTCTCAGCTTTAATGGCCGCGTTCAGCTGCCTACATGTAGGTTTGGGATCCGCAACAATGGCAATCTTTTTGGGTGTTTATTTTTTCAGTTTGCTTTGTAAAAGTTTCTGGCCAGCTGACCTAGTTTCGTAGCCATTACATACATGCCAGTGCTGACTCAGTTTACAGGCCATTACTACCTGGCCAGCTGACTGTATTTTAGCCATTACTTACCTGGCTAGCTGACTTAGTTTAGGCCATAATTTACTTACCTTGCCAGCTGACTTAGTTTATAAGTAGCCATTACTTTTACGTCTTGGCTAGCTGCTCAGTTTAAGCCATTATTACCTGGCCAGCTGACC
>JARBDR010000509.1:0-26167 GCA_029721355.1 Tegillarca granosa | reverse complement strand
GAGCAATGAATACTACCGGTCAATCCTCTGGGTTGTAATTTTTGTAAGTTAATGATGCAACATATATAATGCTAAGTTTGTGATCCACTACGATGTTTAATTGCATTATGTTTTACATGTAATTTTATCTCATACAATAATTGAACTGACTGGAAACAATAAAAAAGATTTTTGAATTCTGAACACACGTGTTGACACAAAACGTCAGGAATTCACGCCCATGTGAGATAGATTCCAAGTAAACAGCTCTTATTAAGTGTAAATGCTTGTTTTTAAACAAAAAGGGTGGATGGGAGAGTTGATGTTAAAAGACGCATCAACATTTTTGCAGCTTTTTGATTGATTGATTGATTTAATGGCGTTTTACGTCCCAGTCAAGAATATTTAACTTATATCGAGACGTTGTAGCTTTTCAATGATGCAATAAAAACATGCTAGATCTTTCCATTCTTATTATTTACATTCACAACTCTGGTTCTGATAAATGCTAAGCTTTGTTTATCGCCCCTCAGGTAATATTTTTTGAAATAAAAAAATCTTAAGGAAATAACAAAGAATTAATTACCTGCTGCTTCTTGTTATGATACATCTTACGTAAAAATAACACATTGAATAATTATAATAGGAAGATCACCAAGAGAGAAACGAAAGAAGAACGTGTATTTACGAGTGTAACAGTCTGCACAATGGCCGCAAGGCCCCATGTAGACGTAAAACTCTGGTAATTTGTTGTCACGAACGAGTGTAAGGTTAAGAAGTCCCTCAATCCATCTATAAAACGGACAGGTACTGATCATGAATCATCCATGCCATCTCTTGTAATAAATTCCATCAAAATTAACCGAAAAATTGAAGAGTTAATCTATTATATAGAGTATTACCTGTTACATTCTATCAGAGTTAAATATAAACAATCACGACATGTTGTGAAATACACTTCCGGGTTTTCCTAGAGTTATCTCGCTTTATTGCAAGCATAGCTTTCTGAAGTATTTCAAATATTTTGTTTTACTAGAATCAAAGCTTTAAAGAGTGCGCGCTTATGACTGTAATTCTACTAACGTAATTATTGTTCTGTTTTACTTTCGAAATTATTGTTCTGTTTACTTTCGAAATTATTGGCCTGTTCTACTTTTGAAATGATTGACCTTTTCTACTTTCGTAATAATTGGTCTGTTTTACTTACGTAATTATTGGTCTGTCTCACTCACATAATTATTGATCTGTTTTACTTACGTTAATAATTGGTCTGTCTCACTCACATAAATATTGATCTGTTCCATTTACGTAATTAATGGCCTGTCTCACTCAATTAATTATTGATTTGTTCTTCTTACGTAATTATTGGTCTGTCTCACTCACATAATTATTGACCTGTTCCTCTTACGTAATTAATGGTCTGTCTCACTCAATTAATTATTGATTTGTTCTTATTACGTAATTATTGGTCTGTCTCACTAACGTAATTATTGGCCTGCTCTACCGTTTTGAAATTGTTGTCTTGTTCTACTTTTGAAATAATGGTCTTTTCTACTTTGGTAATAATTGGTCTGTTTTACTTACGTAATTATTGGTCTGTCTCACTCACATAATTATTGATCTGTTCCTCTTACGTAATTATTGGTCTGTCTCACTTACGTAATTATTGGCCTGCTCTGCCGTTTTGAAATTGATGTCCTGTTCTACTTTTGAAATTAATGGCCTTTTCTACTTTCGTAACAATTGGTCTGTTTTACTTACGTAAATATTGGTCTGTCTCACTCATATAATTATTGTCTCCTTATGTCACAGTAATTATTGGTCTCGTCCCGGTTTCACAATCATTCCTTAACTAAGATTTATCTTAACTTAAATCTTGGAAATTTGAAATCTTAATAATTTGGTCAATTGTTTAGATATTCAGGAATTTAAGGTTTCATTTTGTAGAACAGTTCAAACTTATAACACCTGTATTTAGTTTTATCACAAATGCTTATTTGTAATTTAAAAAATGATTCCCAAATTATGCCTAAAATCTTAGTTAAAGCTGCATTAAGTTTACCAAATTTCTGAATTTTTTTTTGATTTTCTAAAAATATATTTTTTTAAAAGTAGATATCTTCTAACCACGATCCGTGTCATTCATTTTCTAAATTTTCATTTCTTTTAGCTGTAAATAAGCGGAATCCTCTGACCGGTTGGTCAGTGTTCTACGATAGTATTTATGAGCTTGGCGCATGCGCACGGATGTACGGAAAAGCCTAGAATCGAAAGTAAAACATGACAGATTGCATTAATTGTCCTTCATTAATATCCAGATGTATTTGAAATGGTGTTATTTTTCCCTAACTAAGTCACAAATGACAAATTCAACGAAGTTCTGTGTTTAATTTATCGTATTTCAACATTTTGAAAGTTGTGTTTAAATGACCCGGGTTTTGATGACGTAACCATGTTCTTATATTAGATCCCAAATGCTGCATCTCGCTGGGTAAATACTGTAATTTCTGTATTTATTCGAGCTTTTATCGTTGAACCAAATGTAACATTGTTCATTAGGAACATCATTTATTAGATTAGCACCGTTTTATTTTTTTCTTTGGAAAACTTAATGCAGCTTTAAGGAATGATTGGTTTGCTCTACTGACGTAGTTATCAGTTTGTACTACTTTTAAAAGTAATTTTTGTTTATTATTATCTATTATTGTCTAATATGATAATTATTGGTCTGTTCTACCGATGTGATCGTGGAATCAAGGTTTTACTTGTGTTACTAATATTTTACTGCTTAATAAGAGGTTATTTTTCCTTCTGTTGATTTTAGTTTCTCCTATTGTTTTTATCTGTTTGGTGTGCCGTTCTACCAGTGTAATTCTAAATTTACTGGAAGAGTTTGTTCTACTGACGTAATGCGGACTGTTAAACGGGTGTAACTATCTGTTTGTTTAACCGTTTTCATTATCGGTGTCTTCTTCCGATGTGCTATTCTACTGTTTACTGTTTCGTTTAGCAAATTAAATTACAATTGTAATCTGTCGATTCCAAGACCACAAATATGGATAACACTCTATCTGATGACTTAATCTCTAGTAAAATATTTGCAGCAAGCACCACTTGTACTCATGGCCAACAACATAAACGGTTTTCGCGAGTCACCAAACAGTTACCTACAGGAGTGTGGCAAATGCGATACTAAACTAGACGAGAAATGTACTGAATGCAATGTCTGTTGCCTCAGATTTTGTCTAAGATGTTCAGGTGTATCAATTAACGCTTACCATGGCCAGTGTATCAAAATGATGAGATAAGAAGTTTTACCTGGTCATGTCGAAGTTGTATCTAAACGGCACCTACACTCGATAAAATAAACACAACTCTAAACAGCATGTACTTAGACAATAAAAAGACAATAGACAGCCTAGATCTTCAAATAACAGAAGTTTAACAGTCAACAAGTAGCAATTATTAAAAAGAAGTTGCAAACATGAAAGAAGTTACCGAAAATCTCTCGGCTAGTTTTAAATATATGGTGGAGAAACGTATAAAAGAAATGGATTCTCGAAAAGAACGTAACAATAACATTATACTCTTCAATGTAGATGACAAATCAACCGGCGATAACAAACAGGACAAATTGAATGATGAAACTGCATTACATAAACTTGCCAATAACCTGGAAATTCTTAATCTAGAGTTAGTTGTAACCTACCGGCTTGGGAAATACACTAAAGGTCAATATCGATCCCAAGTGGCCAAATTAGGTAGCCTCAGCCAAAGAAAGTATCTTTGGAAAACGCTAAACATATTGACACAAAAGCATCCAAAGAGCTTAAAAGAGTCATTTTAACCAGAGACCAAACTGTAGAACAAAGAGAAGAAAGGAAACTCCTTCGAGCAAAAACCACTACCAAAAAAACGGAACCAAATGTCATGAGAATAGCATCACAACCAAGACATTTAGTCAGAAACAAACTACTGTTGAAAACAAGACCATCTATAACGATGACACAGTCATTGGAGGCAGCCAAATCAATTTAAATCGCTCTGGTTCAACAGAACAGCCGCTGTCACCAGTGGTTGACAGGACATAACATAGTTTTAACCCAAATTTTAGTAATAACTGTGCAGATGGTAAAAGTTATTTGAATGTTTTTTATACAAATAATGATCAA
Source organism: Tegillarca granosa (assembly GCA_029721355.1). Taxonomy (NCBI): domain Eukaryota; kingdom Metazoa; phylum Mollusca; class Bivalvia; order Arcoida; family Arcidae; genus Tegillarca; species Tegillarca granosa. The sequence goes on along the minus strand of JARBDR010000509.1, from coordinate 22,016 downwards.
ATGAAAAAAACAAACAATCCAAACTGAGACAATATGTAAATATAAACCATCCTGATATCATTTGGTATAACAGAAATATTCCCCAAAACAGTCTCTTCCCAACAGTTAGAGAATCCTACCAACTAGAAGGTTATGAAATGTATATAAGGGACACAAATAATGGGAGAGGAATCATCATCTACATTAGCATCAACTCAACAGAAGTTGACGTCGATTATACTTTAAAGAAAGCATATGGTGCAAATTTCAAATAATGATACTCTCCTAATTGGCTGCATTTACCGGAGTACCAATAGCGACAATGAAAATTTAAATAGCCTTGTCAGACTTATTGGCCACGGATATTAGTCACAAAACTTCTCATCTCTTGATTATGGGAGACTTTAATCTCAGAAATATTAATTGGGATACAAAAACAACTAACAATAGTAAAAGCCATATGAGTTTTAAATTTGTTGAGTGTATCAAAGATAACTATTTGATTCAACAAAAAACGAAACCAACACGATTTAGAGTTTAGTGGTAATGGTGTTTAACGTCCCAGTCAAGAATATTACACTTATATCGAGATGTCGCCAGCTATAAGCGAAAGTGCAGAAATTTTGCGTGTGCGTTGGGCTGATGGCACTATACAACAGGGTTTTTATCGTGCCATGCTTGCCATGACACGGGACCTCGTTTATTTTAAGTTCCCATCTGAAAGAACCGTGACTTTCATTTCGTAATAACGAGTGTTTGGCGAAAGAACAGTCACTACCCACTTTCAAGTCTTGGGTCACACGCGGTCGGGGTTTAAACGCACGACCTTCCACTTATGGAGCGAGCACTCTACCAACTGAGCTACCGCAGTGGCCACACGATTTAGAGAGGGAAATGAACCACTAATATAAGATATTATATTAACCTATGAGGAACAAATTGTGGATGAAATTGAATAACTTACTAGTCTCGGTAGTAGACTAGTGACCATATTTTTTTTTAGCTTTTAACTTTAACTGTTTTACCAATGTACATAGTGTAAATGTATGTAAGAAAAACTATTTTAAAGGTGATTATGAGGCTATGAAGAAAGAATTGAGAGAAATAGACTGGGAAAGAATGGTTCAGATGGTATATGTAGAAGCCTGGAAATACTTTACTGAACCTTTATCAATACTCGTAGAGAAATACATACCAGTGAGTTAAGTTAAATCAGACATACTAACTACCGAAGAAATCTAGACGCAGTGGCATTAAGTGCAGTCAAGAGCAAGAGACGAAAATGGTTGAAATACCTACACTGCAAAACAGACAGACATTTCAACAAATACAAAGAAGCTAGAAATGTAGCAACACACGCTATTCGAAATTCAAATTATAGATATGAAAAGGACCTAGCTTCAAAGATTAAAGATCCTAAACTGTTTTGGAAACATATACGATCAAGATGTAAAACCAAAGATTCAGTTGGCAACTTGGAAGACGACCATGGATTTGTACCAACAGACGGCCAAGACTAGACCAATAAACTCAATGAGTATTTCACCAGTGTTTTTGTTCTAGAAAACACAGATAATCTTCCATATTTCCAACTCAGGACACATCAAAATGTAATAGGAAAAATCTGCCTTACGGGAGAACTAGTCGTAAAAACTATAACAAAACTTAACCCAACCAAGTCTCTAGGACCAGACAACTTTCACCCTACACTTGCCATAGAACTAACAAATAAAAGAGAGACCTTTATCAAAAATACTTCAGAAATCCCTGGAAGAAGGCTTAGTCCCAAATGACTGGGAAAAGGCACGTGTTACCTCCATATTTAAAAAGGAAGCAAGACATGTACAAAATGTGGAAATTATCGTCCTATAAGTCTCACCACCTGCAAACTAATGCAGCACAAAACAAGGGACATGATATAACAGATCACCTTGATAACAACAATCTTGTCAGCAACATGCAAAATGGTTTCAAAAAAAAAAAAAAAAAAAATCCTGTGCTACACAGCTCTTAGAAGTAATGCGAGATTGAACAGATGCATTAGACTCCGGTTACCCGGTCGATGTCGTATACCTAGATTTTAGCAAGGCTATTGATAAAGTTCCCCACAAACGTATTATCCATAAACTGTATGCTTATGGACTTGGTGACGAAATTGTTAATTGGACCCGTAATTTTCTATCTGGTTTACAAAAACGAGTCGTAATAAACGGTAATTGCCCGAATTTGCTGAAATGTCAATGATCTGCCAGATGAGTTATCAAATAATATACGGTTATATGCTGATGACACAAAGATCTACAAAACATCAAAGGACACCCGTAGTGTAACTTCATTACAAAATGATATCAATATTATTTGTCATTGTACAGAAGAGTGGTAAATGCAGTTTGATGATGACAAATGTTAACATGTCGCTATGTCTATCTATCAAAAGAAGGACAGGTTCCAGAGTTTTCATTGAACTGCACAAACTGGCACGAAAATCTCAACAGTCCAGTCAGAAAAAGACCTGGGTGTTACAGTGGACGACCAGCTCAAATTCCGTCAACATATCCACGATGTTACACATAAAGCAAACAGGAATGTCGGCATCATATTTAGAACTTTTACATACATCATTAAAGATATTTTTTTGATCCTCTATAAATCACTAATAAGACCTCACCTTAGAGTACACATCATCAGTTTGGACACCAGTTTACAAAAAGGACAAACTGTAGAACTATAAAATGTGCAACGTAGGGCAGCGGCTACAAAATTGATCCCCAATCTTAAAAACATATATTCAGAAAGGTTAAAATCACTGGGACTCCCAACTTTAGAATACCGCAGACTGGAGTTGATATGGTCGAAGTGTTTCAAATATTAAATTCTATTGATAAGGTAAACAGTAATGTTTGAAAATGAGCCATACCAAACAAACAAGGGGTCACAAAATGAAGTTATTTAAAAATAGAAATAAGACAAATTTAAGGGGCTCCAGTTTTTCATACAGGGTTGTTTACACCTGGAACAGCCTTCCTAACTCCGTAAACGTAATTGATGCACCTAGTTTAAATGCCTTCAAAAGTCGTCTTTAGAAATAAACATTTGATAAATAATACTATAATATGGTCTGTCACTGCGGTAGCTCAGTTGGTAGAGTGCTCGCTCCGTAAGTGGAAGGTCGTGGGTTCGAACCGCGGCCGGGTCTGACCCAAGACTTGAAAGTGGGTAGTGACTGTTCTTTCGCCAAGCACTCGGCACTACGAAATGAAAGTCACGGTTCTTTCGGATGGGAACTTAAAATAAACAAGGTTCCGTGTCATGGCAGGCATGGCACGATAAAGAACCCTGCTGTATAATGCCATCAGCGCAACGCACAGGCAAAATTTCTGCACTTTCGCCTATAGCTGGCGACATCTCGATATAAGTGAAATATTCTTGACTGGGACGTTAAACTTGTGACATGATCATTACTCAACTCAACTATAATATGGTCACCAAGTTGCTACACTTTAGATGCCAAACCGGAGACACAAGTTAATCATGAGTCAATATTATAAAGACAGTAAGTTTGTTTTTATTTTTTTTTTTTAACTTTATTAATTCTAATTTTGTCCTTACTGGAAACATAGGGTTTTAACTGTCGTCCTGGGTGCTCCATAAGTAAAAGGAAGTTACAATAAATAAAGACCTAAATGACCTTGACGTTACCTCGACCTTCTTTGACGGCAAAAGTTGGAAAGCTTTCACCATGTCGATAAGAAGAAGAGGAAGCTTTTTTCGCTCATTTAAAAGCGTAGAATTAGAGTGCGATGATTTCATGATGGACAGAGGTGCAACTGCGGCTGCACAAAATAAATGGGTGTTCGAAATAGCCTGGGAAGTTGCAAATAAAGGTATCGTCTACTAATATCGTGCATGCCCTAAATCGTGTATCGTACATATTGTCATCAAGGTTAATCTGTAGGGTTGAAGTTCGTGTACTGTATCATGTGGGATATCCTTAAAATTATGAATTGTCCATCATTGTTTGCTTGTTATCTTGCTTATTTACAAAAGTAAGACCGAATGTTCTGGTCTGCTGAAAATTAATTTACAATATGTAACGGAAGGGAGAAACATGCAGGGACCGGGGATCGAACCCGGAATCTCCCGCACTATAGGCGAGTGCTCTACCAACTGAGCTACCCAGACAGCTACACAATGTCTGAGAAAATGCAAAATAGAAATTTCCATGAATTCAAAATAATTTTTACTTGCATGTGCAAAGTTGCTAAAAATCCTATACCTGTCAAGTGCATGTATTTTTATGGAATTGTGTTCATTAATACTTGTTACAGACAAAATACTTTTAGAGGTGAAATCTCCCCACATATAAAGATTGAAGTGGTTATTTGCATGGACAGTGGAATAATGCAGGTAGTAGATTGAGACTGGCATTATTTACATGTATGCATGCACAATACAATAACTTACATCAGCCATATACAGACAAAGTTTGTGTTCAATTAAGTATATTGGACATATGGTCCCATGATCTACGGTGTGATAAATGAAGTATATATGCAATATTATATAAATATTATTAATATAAATTAAAATATTCATAATTAATTTAATCATTAACAGTATGATGTTTTGAATAATTAAATTATATTTTTAATATATAATAATGGCATATTTAACTATTCATGGCAAAGTGTTTTGCTAAGAATGGTATTAAATAGTCCGATATACTTCATTGAACACACCTTGTCCATATACGGCTGATATAAGTTAACACATTGCACATTTATATGTGTAAATAATGCCAGCCTACTACCTGTGTTATTCTAACATAGGCAAATAATGCCGGCCCATAAAGCAGTGTGCGAAATTACTGCGGGCCTGATGGCCCGAGGCTTTTAACTTTTTTGCTTGGGTCACCAACTTCATATTAGAGTTCCAAGTCTGGTTGCCTCTTTCGTTTAACTAGCGGTTCTGCTATAGCAGGCTGATGTTTCCTCAAGATGCCTAAATTTGTGGTAGTTTGTTTCAGTATAATAAGAAATCTACATTAATGAACAATACTTAATACTTAAACAAAGGATCATTAAAGACCCCCTAAAATGAGATCATTGATGACCTCTTTCATGAAAAGAGGGGGTAACAGTAACTGAATATATACAGTATATATTGTATGGTACTGCTATACTGTTATAGTATATTTGATATGGTACTGATATTTTATTATAGTATATGTGATATGGTACTGATATTCTGTTATAGTATATGTAATATGGTACTGATATTCTGTTATAGTATATGTGATATGGTACTGATATTCTGTTACAGGGCTTCGATTCTTCACTCGTCCACTCGTCCTGTTGAGTGAAATGTGTACTTGGACGAGTGATATTGTTACTACCACTCGTCACGGTGCCGAGTTAAATTTATCAGACATATACATCCAAGGGCTTCTTGCAATTAATAAACAATAGATACTATAGTGTTTTTCGGAAAAATCTTGTAAAAGGAGGTCAATTGTAACAACATCGGCTGTTCTGTTACATGCGTCAATCAACAAAATCATTTAAACGTTTGCATCACATGTGCAAACCTTTTGTTTCGCATTCGGAATTTACGTAGTGTAAGGTAAAATCCAACCGATGTTCCGAGTGTTTATATACTTGTCGATCTGTTAAGTATGTCAAATAAAAGTAAACAAACTGTTTTGTATAACTTTCTAAAGACAAACAAGGATGAAACAGCTGATAAAGAGTTTTCAAAGACACTAATTAAACTACCGCTGATCCTGATGACAAACCAGTTGCAGGTGGAAGCATTTCTAAACCTGCGACTTCAAAACGAAAGTTACTGGTTACTTAAAGTGGAAAATCTTAAGTTCGTGAAAACCTAAAAAAAAGTCAGAAAACATAATTTATTGGTACAAGCTCTGGCTGTACTTAAGAGAAGAAATTCTCGTTTTCATGTAGTGACTGTGCCGAGTTAAATTTCAAAGTGACGAGTGGTTTTCTTCTTTAACTAGGCACTGTGCCGAGTGGCATTAAAAATTCTATCTAAGGCCTGTGTTATAGTATATATGATATGGTACTGATATTCTCTTATAGTATATGTGATATGGTACTGATATTCTGTTATAGAATATATGATATGGTACTGATATTCTCCTTATAGATTATTTGATATTTCTATTGTGTTATAGTTTATACATATATGATATGGTACTGATATTCTGTTTAAAATATAAGGTAACATTATTCTGTTACAGTTGGTGGTATTTACACTGTAATAAAGTCTAAAGCCCCAGTATCAGTAGAAGAGTTAGGAGAGCAGTACTGTCTACTTGGTCCATACAATGAAGCCTGTGTTAGAACTGAAGTGGAGTTGTTGGAACCTCATAGCTATATATATAGACAGACAATTCAGGCTATGAGAGATGCAGGGTTAAAGGTAAGTCATTTTATATTGCTAGTGTTTGATTATTGATTATAAAGATTGTGTGTTAACATTGTTGTTAATTAGTCTGTGCTGGTTGACTTTTTACCATTGGATTGTAATGTCTGTGCAACATTGTTGGCCAGTGAACTTTATTGGTTTGGAATGTCTGTGCAACATTGTTGGCAAGTGAACTTTAATGGTTTGTAATGTCTGTGCAACATTGTTGGCCAGTGAACTATATTGGTTTGTAATGTCTGTGCAACATTGTTGGCAAGTGAACTTTATTGGTTTTTAATGTCTGTGCAACATTGTTGGCATGTGAACTTTATTGGTTTGTAATTTCTGTGCAACATTGTTGGCCAGTGAACTTTATTGGTTTGTAATGTCTGTGCAACATTGTAAGCAAGTGAACTTTATTGGTTTGTAATGTCTGTGCAACATTGTTGGCAAGTGATCTTTATTGGTTTGTAATGTCTGTGCAACATTGTTGGCAAGTGAACTTTATTGGATTGTAATGTCTGTGCAACATTGTTGGCAAGTGAACTTTATTGGTTTGTAATGTCTATGCAACATTGTTGGCAAGTGAACTTTATTGGTTTGTAATGTCTATGCAACATTGTTGGCAAGTGAACCTTATTGGTTTTTAATGTCTGTGCAACATTGTTGGCAAGTGAACTTTATTGGTTTTTAATGTCTGTGCAACATTGTTGGTAAGTGAACTTTATTGGTTTGAAATGTCTGTGCAACATTGTTGGCAAGTGAACTTTATTGGTTTGTAATGTCTGTGCAACATTGTTGGCAAGTGAACTTTATTGGTTTGTAATGTCTATGCAACATTGTTGGCCAGTGAACTTTATTGGTTTGTAATGTCTGTGCAACATTGTAAGCAAGTGAACTTTATTGGTTTGTAATGTCTGTGCAACATTGTTGGCAAGTGAACTTTATTGGTTTGTAATGTCTGTGCAACATTGTTGGCAAGTGAACTTTATTGGATTGTAATGTCTGTGCAACATTGTTGGCAAGTGAACTTTATTGGTTTGTAATGTCTATGCAACATTGTTGGCAAGTGAACTTTATTGGTTTGTAATGTCTATGCAACATTGTTGGCAAGTGAACCTTATTGGTTTTTAATGTCTGTGCAACATTGTTGGCAAGTGAACTTTATTGGTTTTTAATGTCTGTGCAACATTGTTGGTAAGTGAACTTTATTGGTTTGAAATGTCTGTGCAACATTGTTGGCAAGTGAACTTTATTGGTTTGTAATGTCTGTGCAACATTGTTGGCAAGTGAACTTTATTGGTTTGTAATGTCTGTGCAACATTGTTGGCAAGTGAACTTTATTGGTTTGTAATGTCTGTGCAACATTGTTGGTAAGTGAACTTTATTGGTTTGAAATGTCTGTGCAACATTGTTGGCAAGTGAACTTTATTGGTTTGAAATGTCTGTGCAACATTGTTGGCAAGTGAACTTTATTGGTTTGTAATGTCTGTGCAACATTGTTGGCAAGTGAACTTTATTGGTTTGTAATGTCTGTGCAACATTGTTGGCAAGTGAACTTTATTGGTTTGTAATGTCTGTGCATCTTATGTCTTAATAAGTCTTAATATGTCTTAATCTTAACATTCAGACTTATGTTAGCAGTCTCCAATGCTACTTGGATTAATAGGATTGCATGAACTTGTGCAAAAAAATACAGTTGTAATAAGATTAATTCTGGAAAAATAGATGTTAATCTTATCACCAAAGATGAAAAAGTAGTCGATGTGATAAAAAACAACATGCAACTAGCCAATTGTGACAATCAAGAGTTAATTTGTTTCAGAAAACTCGTTTAACCCTTGACTTTCAAGAAGAATAACAAGTCATTGTCCTTACAAATTTCTGAAAAATCAAAAGTAGAAGAAAATTAGTAAGGAGTAAAAAACATGTTTTCAGGATTGTGATTTTCACATAATATCTTTCTGTTATATAACTATGCTTTGGTGTTGGGTATCACTTGTACAAGTTAATTATGTCTGCCTATCAGCAGACATCTTGTTTTACTCATAATCTTTATTATTATTATTCTCCTTCGTTTCTGACAATTTTTTTTTCAGAGGCATCTCCTCCTTCATTTCTTATCCGATCAGGTAAAATTTTTTTCAGCTGGTAGAGATTGACCATGGGAAGGTCCCTTCCTCCCTCTTTTTGGAACTCGGAAGGTCTCCAGAGAAATCTGGTTAAAGCAGTAACTCGGAACTTCTATTGTGACAAATGCACCCTAAAGGCATATTCTTGAATTAAACTAATTATAGACTATATGTCCGCTTCATTCTAGATTCTCAAACTTAGTTCTACTAATCTGCCTTTAGGGTCCAACTAATTTAAAAGTGTGTTCAAATCACCTGTTGTTATTATTGCATTACAGAGAGAGAGAGAGAGAGAGAGAGAGAGAGAGAGAGAGAGAGAGAGAGAGAGAGAGCTGATATACAGACAAATATTTACAAATATTTTGTAGATATACACTAGTTACTTTTAATCTTGTTAAAATTAGTTTAATGCTTTTAAGCTGCAATAGATGTGATGACAGCTATGATAAAGTGACGTCATTACAGAGTTTAGACAATGTCTCTTGTAAAGAATTACTTGAGTGATAAAGAGGATATGTATAACATCATATAAATAATTAAAACTTATTTTTCTCTATTTAAGGTTTATTTTGGAAGGTGGTTGATTGATGGATATCCTAAGGTTATATTATTTGATATTGGATCAGCAGCATGGAAACTGGACGAGTTCAAACATGAACTATGGGAGAAAGCTAATATAGGTATACCATGGCATGATCGAGAATCCAATGATGCTGTGATATTTGGAGCATTAGTAGCATGGTTTATTGGAGAGGTATGTATTTATTGTAGACTTTCTGACAGAGTTATGGCCCTTTACATACACACGTGCACGTGCGCGCACACACAAACACACACACACACACACACCTTGTATTTCTTAAATAAATAGTAAATCATTTGAAAAGAATATGGTAAAACATGATTTATCAACAAACTCTAGAAAGAATATTACAGTTTAAACAGCAGTTGATTTATGCTTATTCAAAACTAAAAATCGGTATATGAGGTCATTTAACTGTAAAAAATAAACAATACTTTTTATTATATCCCCTTTATATAACATTTAATTGGTTGAAGGACCTGCATGGGTAGTGAAACAAAACCGAGTATTTACTAAGAATTCTTTTTTTCTTCAAAATATTTGTCTTCTTGGTTCCCTTGAAAATTCTGCCAGAGTTGTTGCTTTTCAAAAGTAAATGTCCCAAGTGGCTTATAAGCTTTTGTGAACAGCCAACTTGGACAACTCAAGGAGGTTAGACCATTTTCACTTCTTAATCAAATCAAGATGAGTTGAATTTAATAAATGAGAAGTTGTTAGGTGAATAAATAGTCAGATTTTTATTATCATAGACAACAGAGGCGTGTTCAAGTTACTGGTTGCTTTCCACTGCACCCGCGAATACAATTTTTATGTCTATTGAACAGAGGCAACTACTCGGGTTGAAAATAATCTCATCATAATCACCTAGATGTTTTAAAAATAACCTCCCTTAAATTTAGACCCTGACACTCGACTGAAGAGAAAATGTCAAAATATAAATTAAATAGGGCAACTGTACATAAGTTTTAACTAATCCTATCATTCAAATTCCTTCTAGAAAGAAACCATACCCTTGGACTGAAATGTAAATTGAAATGCATGCTGTTTTCAGAATTTATTTAAGCTATTTCTTACAAACTTTGTCCGAGGGACGCCATCTTGAATCTAAGGCGAATAACCTTAAAATATTGATAATGGTCGCACACTTGCGCATACAGTCATTCCTGAACGGCTTAAAGTCAATGCACAAGCATACATAGTGTATCTCGAACGGGCTTCCAGTGTACAATTTTGATGTTTATAAATACAAACATTCATTTTGGCATATATCATTACAGTTCAGAAAGAATCTAGAAGATAAGCCATTAGTTATTACACACTTTCATGAATGGTTGGCTGGTGTTGGTTTGATTTTCTTAAGAACAAGGAAAACAGATGTCTCCACTATATTTACCACTCATGCAACTTTATTAGGAAGATATCTTTGTGCTGGTGATGCAGACTTTTACAACAACCTTGATAAGGTACGATAACTACTATCCTAAAAAATTAAACTAATCAATTATTGGTACTTAAAATATTTGTAATTGTTACATTAATTAATCACCCAATGAGAGAGTCAGTGCTTCAGATTGTCGGTGCGCCCACATTAATCCCGCATAATTTTTAAAAATGGCACATGAAAATTGTACCTAGTCTAAAATATGAACAATTTTAGATCTAAAACACACGTTCTTCCGATCATCCTAAAAATAAATAGAAAAAGTCTAAAAATTTCTGTAATTCAGAATACCTCTGATTTATGGTAGTCGTAAAACGAAAACGAAAATGTCAAAAAGGAAGCGGAGTAGCATGCTCTCGTTTTTTGCCCAGAAAGACCTGTGTTGATGAAGAAAGCGGTAAATATTAAACAAGATTTAAATCAAGACATGGTAAAAAGAATTAAAACACCCACATAAGCCATTGTTTATTTATTGTAAACATTTGTTAGGGCTGTCGCATGGTCGCTCAGCTTCAGACGTCTTCAAGCCAGCTAATAGGGAATGTAATGTAACGTTACATTGATGATAGGCAATGTTTGTGAAAATGTTTTATGATTATTATTATTATTACTATTAGTCAAATTGTTTTCTGTATTAACAGAAAATATAGTTAATGTTTTAATTCTTCGTTTAATTGAAATAAATTGAAATGTAGACCTAACTGAGACTTGAAAGGCGTGATTGATCATAGTTGCATGAATACTGGGATATTTACCCATGCATGGCGATGCTGTAATTTCAAGTCTGTTCATAGACTAGAGGTAAATTATTTTATCACGGCATCAAAATTAAATTCTGTATTCTTTGGGAACAAAAATTTATTGGCCCCTAACTTTCAAAAAGGGCCCCTCATTTCCACACAGAATGGGCCCCTTGGGCCCCTGGTTTTTCAAAACAAGCTGAAGCAGTCGAGTGTATGTAGATTGATTATGAATAATTATCGTAAATGTAATATGTAAGCACACTTAGGCCATTCTGCCACCATTAGTTAGAGGGAAATATAATCTTATCTTAGATAAATTTCTACAAGAAAATTAAAATAGACTTATTGCTAAAACAACCCTTATGACATGTTTATATATATATATATATATATATATATATATATATATATATATATATATATATATATATATATATATATATATATATATATCAGCGCTCCAGAAATGCCGGCAGTGTCAACCGGCGATTTTAGAAAATCAGTAAAACAAGATTTTTAATGCCAATATTTGCGTCCTTGGTAACAACACCCCCCCCTCTCCTTCCCGACTGTTGCGCGATTTCGTCTGTGTTTGTAATGTCAGTTTCTTTAATTGTTTAATATTTGATAGTTTACCATTATAGGAAGCCTTTATTAATATAATTATCTATAAACTAATGTATAATGAACGTTTCGAGTCATCAACTGTATAAAGTAAAGATCAGAGGCACCTAAATGGTGATCTTACGTCATTTCCGGTTGATTTTCTTTCTCTTGGTATCTATCTTTCCATGATCAGAGCAACATCATATGATATAAAACTGTTTAAGTAGTTATAAATTATTAAGTAATAAATTCGGTTATTTAGAAGAATTCAATAAATCTATTGCCTATCAGGACTGGTTTTTGTCTGAAAGCACCAAAAAAAAAAAAAAAAAAACTGTACTAGATCTACTTTTGTTTGTCATTTTCCGGCGAACCTCGTTACTTTCCGAGCATCGTTGTTTTTAAAGTAGTTTCCCCAGGTAATGACACCGATATTACTCAATCATTAAACCATTCAAGCCATGTAACAGGTGTCCTGGCTAACGATGGATGTATATTGATCACATAGTTACAGGTAATTAACGGATTAAGATAATTATCAATCTATCGGAGTATAAGCCCATAGTTCTGTTATGTGATTGATATTTATCTCAATTATTATGGTGCAGTAATAATTTATTTTTTGCCGGTTGGATGTTTTCACAGCCGGCATTTTTGCTTGCAAACCGGCGTTTTTTGCCGAAAAAGTGCCGTTTCTAGAGGCCTGATATATATATATATATGAACAAGTAATTAAAAGTGGACACCCATTTAATTTAAATGATGCTTCTAATATGATTACCCTTAACAATTAACAGTTTAAGATCTTCATATGTATGTTTGAATTGTGAGGAATGACATTTCATTGAAAGATTGCACTGATAAATAAATGTTTTTGTACAGAATAATAATCCTACTGCTTTAATTTCAGTTTGCTTTAGATAAAGAGGCTGGTGATCGTCAGATTTATCATAGATATTGTATGGAGAGAGCTGCTGTTGCCTGTGCTCACGTCTTTACTACTGTTTCTGAAATCACAGGGGTTGAATCACAACATTTACTACAAAGAAAGCCAGGTAAATAATATTCCTGTTTGAAAATGCTTATATATTCTCTCTCTCTCTCTCTCTCTCTCTCTCTCTCTCTCTCTCTCTCTCTCGTGATATTTAAAAAGTCTATCCCTTTCTTTAAAATTCAGCGGTAAGTAGTCATCCTGGTCTGCAAGGTATCAAATTGACTAAGAATATTTTTAACTCCAGAGTTGAAATGGAACTCAAGCATTTTAAAATTTTTGCCGTTGTTTATGTATCTTATCAGCAGAGTTACATGTCTAACTTATACTCAGATCCTTAATACAGACAACATTACTACAGAGTTACATGTAAATGTCAAACTGGTACTCAGATCCTTAATACATACAATATTACTACAGAGTTACATGTAAATGTCAAACTGGTACTCAGATCCTTAATACATACAATATTACTACAGAGTTACATGTAAATGTCAAACTGGTACTCAGATCCTTAATACATACAATATTACTACAGAGTTACATGTAAATGTCAAACTGGTACTCAGATCCTTAATACATACAACATTACAACAGAGCTACATGTAAATGTCAAACTGGTACTCAGATCCTTAATACATACAACATTACTACAGAGTTACATGTAAATGTCTAACTGGTACTCAGATCCTTAATACATACAACATGACTACAGAGTTACATGTAAATGTCTAACTGGTACTCAGATCCTTAATACATACAACATGACTACAGAGTTACATGTAAATGTCTAACTGGTACTCAGATCCTTAATACATACAACATGACTACAGAGTTACATGTAAATGTCTAACTGGTACTCAGATCCTTAATACATACAACATTACAACAGAGCTACATGTAAATGTCTAACTGGTACTCAGATCCTTAATACATACAACATTACAACAGAGTTACATGTAAATGTCTAACTGGTACTCAGATCCTTAATACATACAACATTACAACAGAGTTACATGTAAATGTCTAACTGGTACTCAGATCCTTAATACATACAACATTACAACAGAGCTACATGTAAATGTCTAACTGGTACTCAGATCCTTAATACATACAACATTACAACAGAGTTACATGTAAATGTCTAACTGGTACTCAGATCCTTAATACATACAACATTACTGCAGAGTTACATGTAAATGTCTAACTGGTACTCAGATCCTTAATACATACAACATTACTGCAGAATTACATGTAAATGTCTAACTGGTACTCAGATCCTTAATACATACAACATTACAACAGAGTTACATGTAAATGTCTAACTGGAACTCAGATCCTTAATACATACAACATTACTACAGAGTTACATGTAAATGTCTAACTGGTACTCAGATCCTTAATACATACAACATTACTGCAGAGTTACATGTAAATGTCTAACTGGTACTCAGATCCTTAATACATACAACATTACTACAGAGTTACATGTAAATGTCTAACTGGAACTCAGATCCTTAATACATACAACATTACTACAGAGCAGGGCACAGGAAAACTTTGACTGAGGTGTCGGACATTTTTTCAAAGCAACTGCACCACCGATGCCGATGCAGTGAAAAGCAAAAAAAAAAAAAAAATATTTTAATATTTTAAGAAGATTTTCAATATCAATATAGTAGATTTTAAAAAGGGTTTAACTACCATGTTATTCAAATATATATGGTCAGACTTATGTGTTGATTTTGAACTGTCGGCGTAAAGACACATGGTTTGACGGCCATCTTTGTTTATTGACAATCGTGCATTTCCGTTTTCCCGAAGTTACTCGAACTTTACTGAACCTCATTTTGAGACCTCTTTGATTTTATTTAGACTTTTTAAAAATTATTTGTTTATAACTAAACAGTTTGCCAAGACCGTACTATGCGCGTTGTATTATTATATTTAACATCCCGCGTGGAACCTCTTTGAAATAGTCCGACGACCATGACCTTCAGTTAACAGGTGTTTATGGCTTCCGTCAGTCAAGCGATGTGATTACTTAATAAACAACTTATCAACAAAAGTAATGATGATTCGGACGATGTAACAAAAGGAACAGATTGAGACCATGGATTTTAACTGATTAATAAACAAAAGCCTAATTATTAGATCTGTAGTGTTTATTGAAAATGATTGACAGGTGATAGCAAAGAATACTCGAGTAAAATAATGACCGATAAACATATTTATTTACGTGTCCGACTAACTGAATCCCATTTTAAACAAAAAATGTTCGACAAGCTACATTTCACATCGGACAAAAATATTTTTTGTCGGACATGTCCGGCAAATTTGACCGTTTCTGGACCCCTGCTACAGAGTTACATGTAAATGTCTAACTGGTACTCAGATCCTTAATACATACAACATTACAACAGAGTTACATGTAAATGTCTAACTGGAACTCAGATCCTTAATACATACAAAATCACTACAGAGTTACATGTAAATGTCTAACTGGTACTCAGATCCTTAATACATACAACATTACTACAGAGTTACATGTAAATGTCTAACTGGTACTCAGATCCTTAATACATACAACATTACTACAGAGCTACATGTAAATGTCTAACTGGAACTCAGATCATTAATACATACAACATTACCACAGAGTTACATGTAAATGTCTAACTGGTACTCGGATCCTTAATACATACAACATTACTACAGAGTTACATGTAAATGTCTAACTGGTACACAGATCCTTAATACATACAACATTACAACAGAGGTACATGTAAATGTCTAACTGGAACTCAGATCCTTAATACATACAACATTACTACAGAGCTACATGTAAATGTCTAACTGGTACTCAGATCCTTAATACATACAACATTACTACAGAGTTACATGTAAATATTTAACTGGTACTCAGATCCTTAATACATACAACATTACTACAGAGTTACGTGTAAATGTCTAACTGGTACTCAGATCCTTAATACATACAACATTACTACAGAGTTACATGTAAATGTCTAACTGGTACTCAGATCCTTAATACATACAACATTACTGCAGAATTACATGTAAATGTCTAACTGGTACTCAGATCCTTAATACATACAACATTACAACAGAGTTACATGTAAATGTCTAACTGGAACTCAGATCCTTAATACATACAACATTACTACAGAGTTACATGTAAATGTCTAACTGGTACTCAGATCCTTAATACATACAACATTACAACAGAGTTACATGTAAATGTCTAACTGGTACTCAGATCCTTAATACAGAGTTACGTGTAAATGTCTTACTAGGATCCTTAATACATACAAAATTAATACAGAGTTACATGTAAATGTCTAACTGGTACTTGGATCCTTTATACATACAACATTACTACAGAGTTACTTGTAAATGTCTAACTGCTACTCAGATCGTTAGTACATACAACATTACTACAGAGTTACATGTAAATGTCTAACTGGTACTCGGATCCTTTATACATACAACATTACTACAGAGTTACGTGTAAATGTCTAACTGGTACTCGGATCCTTAATACATACAATATTACTACAGTGACATGTTAATGTCTAATTGGTACTCGGATCCTTAATAAATACAACAACTGTCGATTGAACCCACAGCCCTGTAAAACTTAAATCTGCAAATTTAACCACTGTACACTATACATGTACCAATAAAAAAAAGGCCACTGTTAATTAATTTTTTTTACCAGTTTTTGTGATCAAACTAATGATGCAAGTTATGAAAGCTAAATTTTGGAAGGGTTGTTAAAAGTTGACACTATTGGTAGTAAACAATGTTTTGTTTGTTTTATAGATGTTATATTGCCAAATGGTTTGAATGTTGTGAAATTTAGTGCGATTCACGAGTTCCAGAATCTACATGCCATTTACAAAGAAAAAATTCATGACTTTGTGAGGGGACATTTCTATGGGTAAATTGTATTTATAATACTGATAAAAGTTTTAAATTCTGAAAAATTTATTTTTGTCAATTTTTTTTAGTTTTTCAGTTTTTATAGTTTGGCTTTGTGATTTGAATTTGGACCTGTATTTGTGTTTTTAACTGTTTTCTTAAGAATTTATATATCTATAATCTTTTATCTTTAGAGAAATTAAAAGTGTAACATTTTAGATAAAAATTTTTATTCAGGTAAATACAATTTACGAAGGCAAAACTATAACTGTACCCACTAATTAACATCAAATTTCAGTGTTATATGTCAAAATATTGAAAAGAATTTATAAAATATTAAAGATTCTATGTAAAAGTTGCATGTTACAACCTTAATTTTCTAACCCAAAAATTTACAGATTTACACACCAAAGAATATAAAAGGTCATGAAAGAGAGCAGTAAAAGTGAAATAATATAAGATTATAAGCATTTACATTTATGTCCATAGTTTAATCTTTGTTGGCCAATGTTAGTTTAATAGAGTAGATGTATATAGTTATATTTATATTTTTGTTATAAGCCTCTCGGTCTTTATTTTGTTTTGTATATATTTATTATATTGTTATATCTTTCTTTTTTCAGACACTATGATTTTGATTTAGATAAGACTCTGTATTTCTTCATTGCTGGAAGATATGAATTTAAGAATAAAGGTGCTGACATATTTATTGAATCTTTAGCTCGTCTGAATTATTTCCTAAAGGTGAGATTTGTAAAATCATTTGTCTAAGATACATCATTGTACATGTATAGCTTTCAGCTCGTCTGAATTATTTCCTTAGGGTTAGATTTGTTGGCCAGGTTGCTAGGAGTGAAAATCCGGCTTATAGTATGGTGAAATGTCGGGCGGGCGGGTGGGGAAAATAGGGTACCTACTTTGTGAACTCAACTCCTCCTACAGTTTTCAACCAAAAGCCTTGAAACTTCACAGAATGTTTGTATATATATTGAAGATGTGCACCTGACTTTATGGAAATATTTCCAGATTTTTTTCCATTTTTCCAGACTTTGAAACTTAGTCACTTTTTAGTCAGTTTTTGAACTGGGGGTACCAACTTTGTGAACTCAACTCCTCCTACAGTTTTCAACCAAAAGTCTTGAAACTTCACAGAATGTTTGTATATATATTGAAGATGTGCACCTGACTTTATGGAAATATTTCCAGATTTTTTTCCCATTTTTCCAGACTTTGAAACTTAGTCACTTTTTAGTCAGTTTTTGAACTGGGGGGGTACCAACTTTGTGAACTCAACTCCTCCTACAGTTTTCAACCAAAAGCCTTGAAACTTCACAGAATGTTTGTATATATATTGAAGATGTGCACCTGACTTTATGGAAATATTTCCAGATTTTTTTCCCATTTTTCCAGACTTTGAAACTTAGTCACTTTTTTGTCAGTTTTTGAACTGGGGGGGGGTACCAACTTTGTGAACTCAACTCCTCCTACAGTTTTCAACCAAAAGCCTTGAAACTTCACAGAATGTTTGTATATATATTGAAGATGTGCACCTGACTTTATGGAAATATTTCCAGATTTTTTTCCCATTTTTCCAGACTTTGAAACTTAGTCACTTTTTTGTCAGTTTTTGAACTGGGGGGTACCAACTTTGTGAACTCAGCTCCTCCTACAGTTTTCAACCAAAAGCCTTGAAACTTCACAGAATGTTTGTATATATATTGAAGATGTGCACCTGACTTTATGGAAATATTTCCAGATTTTTTTCCCATTTTTCCAGACTTTGAAACTTAGTCACTTTTTAGTCAGTTTTTGAACTGGGGGTACCAACTTTGTGAACTCAGCTCCTCCTACAGTTTTCAACCAAAAGCCTTGAAACTTCACAGAATGTTTGTATATATATTGAAGATGTGCACCTGACTTTATGGAAAAAATTCCAGATTTTTTTCCCATTTTTCCAGACTTTGAAACTTAGTCACTTTTTAGCCAGTTTTTGAACTGGGGGTACCTACTTTGTGAACTCAACTCCTCCTACAGTTTTCAACCAAAAACCTTGTAACTTCACAGAATGTTTCTATAAATATTGAAGATATGCACCTGACTTTTTAGAAATATTTCAGGAATTTTGTCCCATTTTTCCAGACTTTGAAACTTAGTGACTTTGTATTGTATATATTAAAAGATTATCAAACATGTGCACCTGACTTCAAATGATATAGTGAAACCTTTATGCCATTACATCCTAATGTGACAGGTTTTAAATTTCAAATCTTTAAAAAAAAAAAAAAAAAAAAAAGGATTATTATACATATTATATGAAAGAAAACTACAAAAATGTTTATGTTCTAAAAGTCATTGGTTTATTAGCTACTGGATGAAAGTGTGGAAAACTAGTGCTGTTACCCTGTTGCCTATCTGTCCTGTACTGTCCATCTCATCCAGTCCATTCCAATGTAAAGTTTCTGGTGCACATTTTTTCAATTTACTGTAGCTTTAGAAAATGTTGAAATGATTGAGATTTTCCTAATACATATACATGTATATACTTGTTTCAATACTCTTTCATATATATTGTCATTGTTCGACCTATTTCCCATTTTTTGACTTTCTGTGAAGTATTAAAAAACAACTTGTGCATCTTGCTTTGTGCAATTATTTATAATTCCTTCCACCCATTCAATAGAAATTTAAATAACAACCCGGCCCATTGAGTCTTTGACCCATTTTTAGTCTTCTCTGTAGCCACTAGGTCAGTTAGAATGAAACCTGGGTCATATTCTCACATGTCCATCTGAAGTCCAAGATGGCCACTGTAACTATAAATAGCAACAAACAACAAATATTCGTTATACTTTATTTGTGGACTGATTTTGTTGAAACCTGATACATTTATATAGAACAGAATAACATGTGTAACTGGTTTATCTGTAGTGTTTTGTTTTCACAATATTTATACAATATTATGCAAATCAGTTGTATTTCAAACTTTTGAAAATCTTTTCCAAGTGTGTTATTACCTGTGTGATAAATAATTTTTGATAGTTTAGAAAAACGTGATATTGCTGCTAAAGTTTGTTAACACATATTTGAATTAAAAAAAAATACAACTAAAAACAAAACATAGGGGTGTGCTAGTTGAGTGATACAGGCCATATTTGGCCTCTTTTCTTGGTGTAATTCGGGTCCTTATTTGCTGAATTTCTTGTTTGACTTGGGTCATTTTTTAGATAATAAATGCAAAGCACAAGTCACATGAAAATTAAAAAAAAAATATTGCCAAAAATCCTAGTTTGTTGATGTCAAGAATAGATACTTGTATTGAATTTAACAAAATATCTTTGATAAAAGTTTATATTTCAATTGACAGTCTGATTCTATTTATGTCAATACAGTTGTATTTTGTGTTGTGTTTCAGGCATCTGGAAGTGATATGACAGTTGTAGCATTTTTGATATTCCCAGCTAGAACTAACAATTTTAATGTAGAGTCTTTAAGAGGTCAGGCTATTGCTAAACAGCTAAAAGACACAGTACAGCAAACACAGAATCAAATAGGAAAAAGAATATTTGAAATATGTTTGAGGTAAACTTTAACAATGTGTACAAATGTGTGTTTTCAATATACATGTACATGTAAGTCAGGCTTCTTAAAACATGAGTGTGCTGTGTGCTTTAATGAATTTGACATTTTATTCCTTGTAGCTTTAATTGCCTTATCAGTGAAAGCTTTTAAAACTTTTGCTGTCAGTAGTTGTAACTTCTTCCATCACATTTGTACAAAAAAAAAAAAATAATAATAATAATAATAATAATAATTATGCACATTTTTGTTTAGTCATTGAATTACCTTGGCATCTAGAATACGGTCGAAGTTTACTTAATACATTAACTTATTAATTATAAGATACATGTATCTGTATCGTATGTAATTTTAAAATAAACAAAGATGTTTTATTAAAATGTGCGTTTTTATATTAAAAAAAAAAAGTAGGATGCCGAAAAGCTGCATGATGTTTTTAGATGCAAGGCAAAGGATTTTCTAAAAACAATACAGCTTTGAACTTAAATAAATCATTTTCTATTTTTTTTTTTTTCTTTTTCTAATTTTTTTAAAATCTGAATGATTGATATGGCCTCTCCTTCTCGGGCGAGGTCAAGGAAAATAAAATAAAATAACACAATAGTACTGTTAGCAGGGCCTGATCATGGAAGACAATAAGAACTACGTATTACAACTACGATGAAAATGTATGCACATTGTTTCATTGTTAAATTTGTTTAATATAAAAATAAAATATAAATAACATTTAAAATATCACTTTACACGATGTAAGTGTTAACAAACACGATCAAATGCACACACATGAATATACCATTATAATAGCCATATCCTGTAACTGACTAAATTCTGACCTGGTAACGGACTACAACGAATCGGATTGGAATCTGTTTTTTAGCTCACCTGAGCCAAAGGCTCAAGTGAGCTTTTCTGATCAAAATTTGTCTGTCGTCGTCGTCGGCGTCGTCGTTGTCCACGACGTAAACTTTTACATTTTCGACTTCTTTTCTGAAACTACAAGGTAGATTTCAATGAAACTTGGTCAGATGCATATATGGGCCAGTGCAATTCAGATTTGTTCGCGACGTTGTCCTGGCTCCCAATACTAGGTCAAGGTGACCTATGGTTTCAAAAAACTTAAAAAATCTTTTTTTCTTCTCCAAAAGCGATGATGGGAGAAAAAATCTAATGTGATATTTAGCTTCTCTAGGGTCTTAAGCTTATAAATTGTTCATTTCGTGAAATTTGGTAAAAAAGTAGGTTACGCGTTTTTGCGTTTAATTTTAAAAATTTCGTAAAATGGATTCAAGTTTTTATAACTTGACTATATGAATAGTTATTGGCATGGGGTTTTCAGTTTTGACTTTTTCTTGAAATAACCTTCAAATAGGGGTCAAAGTTCAAGGTCATGACCTAGTTTGTAATTTGTGCAGTTTTAGGCTGTTTTCTTCAAAATTTTAAGAGATATATAATATCAAAACATTGTTAAAATGTTCAGCATGACAAAATGTAAAAAGGTACAAAGTTTCTTAACTGTATGATAATGCATGTAGGAGTTGTTGCCCCTGAAATGTTATTTTTTTGCTAATAAAAACTAAAATTGTGCATTAGCTTG
>JARBDR010000508.1:0-62312 GCA_029721355.1 Tegillarca granosa | reverse complement strand
AATTTTAACATTTATTACCTGTGTGAGTGAGAGATAGAGTGGGAGGGACATTTTGTTTTTCATCTGTATTTATGTTTCTATTAATAAGATGTTAAACATGAGAGAGAGAGAGAGAGAGAGAGAGAGAGAGAGAGAGAGAGAGAGAGAGAGAGAGAGAGAGAGAGAGAGAGAGATTACAGTGTTGTGCGTTTCTTTAATAATGAATTTTAAACTGAGGGATAGAGAGAGAAATACTTGAATCTGCAGTGCTGTAAGTTTCTTTAATTATGAATTTTAAACTGAGGGATAAAGAAAGTCACTTTATTTGGTGTGTTACTCGGAGAGAGAGAGAGAGAGAGAGAGAGAGAGAGTCCACTTTTTGGTGTGCAACAGAATGAGAGAGTATCCACGCGCGCGCGTGTGTCAGAGAGAGAGAGAGAGAGAGATTAACCATTTTTATGTGTGTGTGAGAGAGAGAGAAGGGGAGGCAGAGAGATAAAGAGTTTAAAGTACTCTTATAATTTGAGGAAAGTTAAAACTTGTGTATACAATAATGAAGCCGTTCCTGTCTTCTCAGGTTGAACAGTATATCAACAAACCGAGATCAATGAAATAAAGTATTTAGTGTTTGTCACCTTCATATTGATTAATGATCATTAGTGATCGCAGGGATATACTTAGAATATACGAAAGGATTAGTAAGGGATTTAATGAGGAATTTTCCACTGGTAAAAAAACACGTGATACCTTAAATGTTACTTCCAATTTCGACCTGGATTGAAAATAACACATTTTAATTAATGATAATATGCATGATAATGTCTTTCTTGTATTCAATTTATTTATTTATTTATTTATTTATTTATTTATTTATTTATTTATTTATTGACACCTTCATACATTTGTGGTGCCCAGTTGCAATAAGTCATCTTAAAAATAACAAAAAAAATTCAGGTTATCTTGAAGAAAATTTACAGATTATTATTATCATTAATAATATTATTATTATTATTATTATTTTTTGAAATTTAGGAATATTGAAATGTGATATTTCTTTATTCTGCAATTTCATTCTTGGACTTATCTAAAGTAGCATGTAACATTTTGTCTACTATTAACAGAAAGTCCCCTAGTGAATTCAGACGTTAGATAATTTTCTCAGTAATTCTTAAGAAGTTTCTCATTGTCATAAATTATGAAAGAAATACTAGTATCTTAAAATGCGGAAAAAAGTAAAGAATATGAAACAATTTAAAAGTGTTACACTTTCTATAAAAGAGTTTGTTGTATTTGTAGATTAAAATTAAACACGCTTTATGTGAAAATACTGGTAAAATTAAAATTATGCTAATTTTCAAAGTAATTTTGAAGTAAGTTGCCATGAACGTTAATCTTTGAAAAACATGTCTTAAGAAGCAGAAAAAAATGTAGAATATGGAACGATGTGAAGTTTTTACAATTTTTATTTAAAACATGACGTTTTTGTTGATCAAATTAAGCATATGTATGTAAATCATCACCTATCTACTATATAACTATGAGACCATACGAATGCGTTATTTAAGGGTATTTTTCAAATTAATTTTGAAGAGATTTGCCATAAACGTACATATTTGAAAAACATGTCTTAAGAAGCAGAAAAAAAATGTAGAATACGAAACGATGTGAAATTCTTACAATTTTAATTTAAAACACGATGTTTTTGTTGATCAAAATAAGCATAATTATGTAAATCATCACCTATTAACTATATAACTCTATATGAGATCATACGAATATATGCGTTATTAAGGGTATTTTTCAAAGTAATTTTGAAGAGATTTGCCATTGTCGTAAAATTATGAAAAAAATATCATGAGTTGCAGAAAAATTCGTAGAATATGAAATGATGTGAAACCGTTTAGGAATATTTAAATTAAATTCACAATAAAATAAAAACTATACCAGGTACATGTCTTCCCTATATAAACACTTATAAGTTACCTATATATATACGTATACAGAGCTCTATAGCTGTATACAGGTGACGGATGTAAGGTGACCGTTAAAGTTGGATATGACTGAATTTGACCAAATTTACGGCCTCCGGAATGTCACGCCAGTGACATTTAAAACGTTTTTCTCTCTCTAATTGATAATATTTATTCATAAGCTGATTTAATACATGTACATATGTTTGTGTTGTTTCCTTTTCAATACGAAATTTGAAAACTTTACCGTGATAAAAAAAAATAAGAAAATAAGGAGTGAAAAGTACAAGTTGAGCTTGAATTTCAAGTCGGACTGTTTTATTTATTTATTTATTGTTTTTGTTTTTTTATCAATGAGCCCACAATCACAAAGTTGGACCAGTGGCATTTAAAACGGTTAAAATCAACGGAAGGTCTAAGTGGTAGGTAGTTTTTAGCCATCTCTCAGCAGTGACATTTTAAATGCAGCTTTTTCTGGAGAGTTGTCGTTCTTTGATCAGTCGTCCATGTAAACAATAAATTCTCTCCCCTTATACACAAGTCACATGATGTTATTGTTTTGCAGTAGACAGGTAGACTTATGCACTTAATGTAGACATATTTGAAAAATCGGACAGAAAAAGACAATGTTGAAGGTAAATGTCATTTACTGTAAAAAATAAAACCAAATTTTCATTGTAGATCTCCGCGACATTCAGAACAGGTACTTGTGTTATGACATTAAGTTATTAATGCATTGAATCAATGATTGAATTGTTCATGGGATGTGGATACAGTGCAACGGGTAGCCCGTATAGGTATGGATCTAGTTTACCTGCTAAGAATAAGTAGATCACATCATCGATTTCTGCAACTGTGCAAGAATCATTAGCTGAGCAAGCCATTGGTGTTTGGATGCAGTCCAAGGTCTAACGCCGACAATACAAATGCACTACTGTTTGTGTCAATGTTTTTGTGACGGTGGATTTTGATTGATTTTCATTGAAAATTTATTTAACTTGAATTAATTCATATACATAGTGACACAAACAGTAGTCTCTCGCACACGTACCACAACTACTACCAATCAACAGATGGCCATCACAGTATTGAGCATTTGATACCTACTCCAACTAATTAGAGCCCTTGTCCTGAAAATAATGACTCCTAACAACTTTGAAATATGCATGTGCTGGAACAGCACATATCTATATAGCAAAGGCGTTAAAAGTCAAGATTTTCAGGAAATATTAGAGCCTGACATCGACAGCAAGTGAGACTCTACCATAAGGCTAAAAGATTCGTACCTGAAAGTCTGGCAGTACATTACTCTATTATATCTACCATATACAATATCAACACTACCATATACAACACGTCAGCGGCACGGCTAGCCTAGCCCCACTACATTCATTCCCTGTTATCCTCAGATTTCCCACCTTGGAAATTTCACACAACCCCTTTGTGGGTTATTTTGTTGGGCACCAAATGTAACACGAGGGAGGAAATTCCTGAATAAAAAGCAACTTCCTCACTAATTGTTCTGGTTGAGGATCAGCCTAGCTCTACCAGGGGATAAGTAGTGCTTACAATTAGCTCAGCCCAGCTCGATACAAGATGAGCGATTCACTTACTTTGTCTAGAGCAAATTCAGGGATTCTTAGATTCATGCAGTTCCTTAATCCACCATATGTTACTTCAAATGTTGTTTTAAAATAAAACACTAGGGTGCCTGGGTGAAATATAAGCAGATTGACACTCCAATGTTTTGTATTTTTCAAATAAAGTGTAATATAAATAATTTTACCTTTTTAACTTCATTATGATTATATATATATATATATATATATATATATATATATATATATATATATATATATATATACTAGTAATCATAATATAGTTTAAAAGGTACAGGTATATATCAGGTACAGACATATATATATAATGTCTTTGCATTATTTTGACAGTCTGACAAATTATCCTTAAAGCTGCATTAAGTTTTCCAAAGAAAAAATTAAAACGGTGCTAATCTAATAAATGATGTTCCTAATGAACAATGCTACATTTGGTTCAACGATAAAAGCTCGAATAAATGCAGAAATTACGGTATTTACCCAGCGAGATGCAGCGTTTGGGATCTAATATTAGAACATGGTTACGTCATCAAAACCCGGGTCATTTAAACACGACTTTCAAAATGTTGAAATACGATAAATTAAACACGGAACTTCGTTGAATTTGTCAATTGTGACTTAGTAAGGGATAAATAACACCATTTCAAATACATCTGGATATTAATTAAGGACCATTAATGCAATCTGTCATGTTTCACTTTCGATTCTAGGCTTTTCCCTACATCCGTGCGCATGCTCCAAGCTTATAATTACCATCGTAGAACACTGACCAACCGGTCAGAGGATTCCGTTTATTTACAGCTAAAAGAAATGAAATTTTAGAAAATGAATGTCACGGATCGTGGTTAGAAGATATCTACTTTTAAAAAAAATATATTTTAGAAAATCAAAAAAAATTCAGAAAATTGGTAAACTTAATGCAGCTTTAAGACTAATATTTACATGATTTTATTGAGGAAATAAAAGTTCCAAAGTTTTGCTGGAAAATTTATTACTTTTTAAGAATGATTTTGCAAATTGAAAGTGACAAGCTCTGTAAAACTCACAGAAAGAAAGATAATTACTCAGATTTATCATATACATTAATTGTTATTACAGATGCCTATTTCAGTGCTTTTGTTTTTGTTGTTGGTGGCTGACCTGGAATCTGCCAGTGTACAACAAAAAGATGTTCCTGTAACAAGAGTACATCTTGTATTTATGAATCATCTTGGTAAGTGTGTTAAAAAATTGTTGGTACCTATTGCAGTGTTTGAGTAGATAAACAGGTAGCAAACAAACCAGGTGTGTGTTTCAAGTACTGTCAGATAGACAAAAATGTTAAAACTTTCCATTGATAAAAATATTGAATGTACAGTACATGTTTATAGGAACCGTCTTCTTTAGACTGAGTCTTCTTCATGCAAGTTAGCACATACATGTAATTCTTTCACTGTCACAAAAAATTATAATCTTATTTTTGTCTCTCTCTCTCTCTCTCTCTCTCTCTCTCTCTCTCTCTCTCCTCCTCCTCCTCCATTTCTAGAGGACACTTGTTTCTTTCATGTAATAAGGTGGTTCTACATGTATATGCTATTTCTAGTTTGCATTTTTCCCAATCAATATTTTTCTCTAGCTTTGTCTTATTTTTATTTATTTTTGTTTATTCAACAATTCTTCATGGTTGTTTGTGCTATTCTTTGTAAAGTACATTGTTTTTCAGCTACAAACTTCTGTATCCTATTTTAAATAATTGTTACATTGTTATATTTGTTTCAGATGTTGGATATGCTGGATACATTGGAAACATTATCAATGAGTACTTTGATATATATTTTCCAAGGGCTATTTCAATGGCAGAAGGGTTAATTGATTTAAAGTATGGAGAAAGGTTTATTTACACAACACATCCATGGCTAGTCAGTTTGTATATAGACTGTCCTCCTAACCTTATTCTGGCAGGAAATGTTCAGATACATGTAAGTAATTTTATCCTTTTTCTCCTTTTTTGGCCGGGTTGCACAGAGTGCAAATCCGGTTTATAGTATAGTAAATGTCAGGCGGGGAAAATAGGGTACCAACTTTGTGAACTCAACTCCTCCTACAGTTTCTACCAAAAACCTCGAAACTTCACAGAATGTTTCTATATATATTAAAGATGTGCACCTGACTTTATGGAAATATTTCAAGAATTTTTTCCCATTTTTCCAGACTTTAAGCAAGTTTTGAACTGGGGGTACCTATTTTGTGAACTCAACTCCTCCTACAGTTTTCAACCAAAAGCCTTGAAACTTCACAGGATGTTTCTATATATATTGAAGATGTGCACCTGATTTTTGGAATTATTTCAGGAATTTTTTCCCATTTTTCCAGAATTTGAAACTTAGTAACTTTGTACTGTATAAATCAAAAGATTATCAAAGATGTGCACCTGAATTTAAATGATGTAGTGAAACGTTTATGCCACTACATCCTTCTGTGACAAGTTTTAAATTTCAAATCTTTAAAAAAATAGGATTATTATACATATATGAAAGAAAACTACAAAAATGTTTATGTTCTAAAAGTCATTGGTTTATTAGCTACTGGATGAAAGTGTGGAAAGCTAGTGCTGTCACCCTGTTGCCTATCATTCCTGAACTGTCCATCTCATCCAGTCCATTCCAATGTAAAGTTTCTGGTGCACATTTTTTCAATTTACTGTAGCTTTAGAAAATGTTAAAATGATTGAGATTTTCCTAATACATATAGATACTTGTTTCATTACTCTTTCATATATATATATATATAAATATATATATATATATATATATATATATATATATATATATATATATATATATATATATATATATATATATTGTCATTGTTGGACCTATTCCCCATTTTTCATGACTTTCTGTGAAGTATAAAAAACACTAACTTGTGCACTTTGCTTTGTGCAATTATTTGAAATTTCTTCCACACTTTACACCCATTCAATAGAAATTTAAAAAACAACCCGGCCCATTGAGTCTTTGACCCATTTTTATACGCCCGTCATATGACGGGACGTATTATGTTACGGTGCTGTCCGTCCGGGCGGGCGGGCGGGCGAGCGGGCGGGCGTCTGTTAACAATTTGTATTCCGTTCAATAGAGACCACAAACATTTATGGATTCAAATGAAATTTGGTATACAGCTTTACCATGGTAATACCTTGTGCAAGTTCGAATTACAACTTTTTGGGATTATTTTTGGAGGAGTTATGCCCCTTTTTTAACTTAGAAATTTTTGTATGTATGACCATGTGGTTTCCGATCATCAGAGCCTACAACTATTTATGGATTCAAATGAAATTTGGTATACACATTTACGATGTTATTATCTGGTGCAAGTTCGAATTACAACTTTTTCAGATTATTTTTGGAGGAGTTATGCCCCTTTTTTAACTTAAAACACCTTTTTATCATACTGCACAGATCACGACAACAGTTCAAATTATAATTAAGCTTTATAGATATAAATTATTTCAGGTTGGTTAAAAAAAAAGGTTCTCAAAACATTTCAGACAAAAAATGTATTTGTTTCCTAAAATCTTCCTGCAATGCAATGCTTAACACATGAAAACACTGCCATGACCTAACATTATATTTTAAACTTCTTCCTTCCTGGAAATGAATATGAATTATATAGCAGTCTACCACTATCCATTTAGCAATATATTTTTACATACATATATCCTAGTTGTACTTATACTTCTCAGTAAAGAATGGAACAATCTAGAGGATTAGTGACGAATTCATTCGGAACATCCTCTGGATGTGAAATGATAAAGGCGACAACTTTCTCCTTTTTAGCAGCATATATTTGCATCTTGGGGACCTTGAAAACTCCTCGATAGATTTTGCTAAAAATTTCTGAGGTTATGGAGTCTAATGCGATCTAGCTATCTAACTTGGTGAAATTTTTGGGAAAAATCGGTATCATACGCACTCCTGTTCAATAACAGTTCATTGTACGAAAAAGTCGTCCATTGACCGAAAAATGTTTAAGATCAGACGTTATTTTTATATTTTTTCTATCTTTTACATAAAATCCACAATAACTGTTTAAAGTCGGCGCTATCATCCAAAAACAATTTAACGTACCGTTTTGAATTCGTACCCATATTAAAGTAACCAATTCTTTACCAAATTATTGGTAGGTTTGGCACTTATTCGTTAGGTCTGTGTCAAACTTTTGAGTGGCAAGTTCTGTGGATGAGCTCTACTGATAGAAGTCCTCTAGATTGTTCCATTCTTTCCCGTGAAACCCCTAAAGGTGTCGCCACACTAGTAAATAGTACTAGTCGATCAATATAACACGGGCGTATAATGCTACGCTCGGCGGTGCTCTTGTTATCATTTTCTTCTTTATCATTGTTAATATTTCACTTCTTTTTTTATGCTCTTGATTTTTTTCTTTTCCTCTCCTATACATATAACCTGATTATTTATTTATTTATTTATTTTAAAACTATTTTTCCTTTTTCTTCTTTATCTTCTAAATTCTGAACTTTTATTCATTTTTTGTTCCAGTTTTACCTCTTTTTAACCAAATTGTTTTTCTTTGTCTTTGTTTCCTCTATGTGTCATGTTTTTTTATTTCTCTTTATTCTTTGTATAAAATTTTCTTCTTTCTCTTCTTCTTCTTGATATTCAGGATGCATCACATATAGCCTAGTAAAATGATTGTTTATCTTTATCTTATTTTCAGGGGTTTTTTTTTTTTTTTTTGTTTTTGTTTTTTTTTTTTTTTGTACTTTTGATTAAAGTCCTTTAATGTTATATTACAGTGTCCAAAAACAGAGGCTATAAAGACATTCACTTATGCAGTTAACAAGGGTTATATAACATGGCATGCTGGACCAATGAACATGCAGTTTGAAATGTTTGAACCTTCATTGGCTAATTTTAGTTTACAGATAAGTGCAGATTTAGATAAGCGTTTTGGGATAAAAAGAAAATTCAGAGTGGTCAGTCAGCGAGATGTACCAGGTAATTTGAAATAAGTTTTTAAGGAATGGCTATGACATCTATACACAATATGTTCAAGATTGCTTGTTGTCAGTTTGATTTAATATTGCTTATTTTCTTTAAGTATAATTTTTTAAACTTCAGAGGACTACTGCTTCCTAAAACTTTATTGATGTTTAAAACTACAATGGAATATTATGTTTTGTTTTTGGCAACCTTTTCTAATTATTAAAATGTACATATTGGAATTTAATTAAAAATAAATCAACAGAAGAATGAAGTTTTTCTTTGACTAAATAGAAAGATTTGTTTCCTTGTGATCAGTGTAGAAATAGAAGTGCAAGTTTGATTGTTTATGATAAAATTAAAATTTTCAGTTAGAACCTCAGTAAAATCAGAAACTTTATATTTCTATTGAGTTGAAATAATTTTTTGATGGCAAGAATTTATAGCTCACCTGAGGTGAAAGCTCAAATGAGCTTTTGCGATCTATTGGCCGTGTGTCATCCATCGTCTGTTGTGCATTGTCTGTTGTGGGCCATGTGTAAACTTTACATTTTAATCATCTCCTTCAAAACTACTGGGCCAAATTTAATGAAACTTGGTGATTATTATGCCTGGATAACAGGCTTTCAGAATTGTGTTTGGGTTTTGGCCATTCCCAACAAGATGGCTGCTGTTACTAAAAATAGCCAAAAGACAAAAAAATTCTTTTTCTCAGAAACCAAAGAATGCAGGCAAATTTTGATTGGATTTTTTTATTCAATATACCCGGAGACATGAAAATTATGTTTTTTCATGAAAATTGGATGAAAAATAGGTTATCCTTTTATTTATTTATTTTATTATTATTATTATTATTTATTTTTAGCTCACCTGAGCTGAAAGCTCAGATGAGCTATTGCGATGGTTCACCGTCCGTTGTCTGTCGTGCGTCGTGCGTCGTGCGTTAACTATTTACATTTTAATCTTCTCCTCCAATACCACTGGGCCAAATTTAATGAAACTTGGTAACCATCATGCCTGGGTGAAGCCCTTTCAGATTTGCACAAATGAAGGAGTTATGTCCCCTTGGGGCCCCACAAGGGGGGAAAGAGTGGAAAAATTTGAAAATGTTCTCCTCTGAATCTACAAGAGATATACCTTAGTTATTTCATTTATAACATCCTTAGGTCATCTATTTTCAGATTTGCACAAATGGTAGCCATGGGGCTCAAAATGGGGACATTATAAGGCACTGAGTGGGGAAATTGCTAAAAATTATATATTTGTCACTATATCTTGAAAACTATTAAGTTTTTGTATAGGCATGTATATTAGAATGTTGTAGATATTGACATGACAATCATTTTGATATACGGTTCAAGGTCATGTGTTGAAAGGTCAAGGTCACAGCTGCAGAAGATGACTTAAATTGCTAATTATCTTGAAAACTATTAAGTTTTTATATAGGCATGTATATTAGAATATTGTAGGTATTGACATGACGATCATTTTGATATATGGGTTAAGGTCATATGTTGAAAGGTCAAGGTCACAGCTGCAGAAGATGACTTAAATTGCTAATTATCTTGAAAACTATTAAGTTTTTGTATAGGCATGTATATTAGAATATTGTAGGTATTGACATGACGATCATTTTGATATATGGGTCAAGATAATATGTTGAAAGGTCAAGGTCACAGCTGCAGAATAAGACTTAAATTGCTAATTATCTTGAAAACTATTAAGTTTTTGTATAGGCATGTATATTAGAATATTGTAGGTATTGACATGATGATCATTTTGATATATGGGTCAAGGTCATATGTTGAAAGGTCAAGGTCACAGCTGCTAAAGAAGACTTAAATTGCTAATTATCTTGAAAATATTAACTTTTTGTATAGACATGTATATTAGAATGTTGTGGGTATTGCGACAACGATCATTTTGATGTATGGTACAAGGTCATATGTTCAAAGGGCAAGGTCCCAGCTGCAAAAGAAGACTTAAATTGCTAAGTATCTTAAAAACTATTAAGTTTTTGTATAGGCATGTATATTAGAATATTGTAGGTATTACGGCAACGATTATTTTGATATTAGGTTCAAGGTTATATGTTCAAAGGTCAAGGTCATATCAACATAGGAATACTTAAATTATTAATTATCTTGAAAGCTATTAATTTCTTGCATTGGCATGTATATTAGAATATTATAGGTATTGACATGACAATCATATATGGTTCAAGGTCATATATGTTGAAAAGTCAAGGACATAGCTGCATTAGTATACTGAAATTGAGTAATGATTTGGAAATTATTCATTGCACTACAGTTACTTCATGCATATTATATAAGCTACTTATGAATGTTTTGTGGGAGTTCTTAACTTGAGAAAACTTTTAAAGTTTCTGTACGTAATATATTGTCTACTGCACTTTGCAAACAATATTGGACAAATCTTCAGGTGAGCGTTAAGGCCCATGGGCCTCTTGTTTTTTTTTGCATAAAATTTTGTTATTAGTATTTAAACTGAGACATTTATTATTATAAGTGAACAACAGCTGAAGATAATTGTATGGAGTATTCACTGTTAACTATGTCTTGCTATTTTCTTTGAAATGATGTCAAGGTCAAAGGTCCTAGTTTTTGACCTTTCATTCTCACTTTTTATTTTACATATGGTGGGTGTAGCTAGCTAGACGGGAAGTGCTTACCTATCCAGAGCACTTGGCCTCACTTTCCAGATAGAAGTTCACATGTTTAACTTAATTTGCCAGTTTTCATAGTTTGGTATTGTGATTTGAATGTGGATCAGTATGTTTGTGTTTGAATTCTCAATATTTGCCTTTATTTCTAGGAACAACACAAGCTGTGGTACCAATATTTGAATCTGCTGGCATTGAAGCCATTTCAGTTGGAGTTAATGACAGAACTGCCCCACCTGCATTTCCAAAGATATTTAATTGGAAATTCCAAAATTCTTCCATCATTGGACTCTGGCATAAAGGTAGTCCTTTTTCCTTAAAATTATTAATTGCTGTCTTGATATAGTTGTATGACTTTTACTCTCAAAATTTACAATTTTTTGCATTTTCTTTTTATTTGAAAAATATTTTTTATAGATATGTAGCAGTTTAATGTATTTTAATGTAATTAGCTAAAAAACAAAAAAGAAAAAATTTCTGTCAATAAGTATATGTAAATTAGTACATGAATGATGTAATGAAAATAATTGCAAGAATTTGTGTTCAAAAATTTAAAGAAAACAAGACCTATTCTGAAAAAGGTCTCCAAGTCTGTTTTTTTTAATTTACTTTTTCATATTTCTACTCTTTTTTAATTTTCTTAGAACATAGGTTGTGATCATTTTTGAATACATTGTATATAATTTCTAAATTCATGCCCCAAAGATCTCCCTAGCAGGTTTGCAATTTTTGCTCTGAAAGCTGTAAACTGCCATTATAATTTGCAATTAAACATCTCTTGCAAAGGTACTATTTCTAATCATGTTGAATTATCTGCGAAGATTTTTTCAACGTACTACATTTATAGAATAAATTTGACAAAATTATTAAGAACTATATTATTTATTTGATGACTAGGTGGTTATCCAGACAATCCAGGACCTGTTCCTATACATCCTGGGGGATTATCATGGAATGATTGTGCTACATTTCCTGGATTTAATCATGCATTGTGTTTTGCATTTAGAACTGATAATTCTGGTCCTCCAAAGTCAGTACAGGTAATGAATTTGTTATCAAAAACTATGGTTTATTATTGTATATGTTGGAGATTTGAGCCAAAAAAGATGAAGGCAACAGAGTATGATTTGGGGGTTGTGGGTTTGAATTAAGTACAGCCAGCCATGTGGCAAGTGCATTTTAAATGACAGTTAATAATACCAGATTGATGCAGTCCACTCAGCTGAAAAATAGGTGGAAAAAAAGACACTAGAGATTAACCGTCTGACTGACTAGTATTGCTTCCAAGGAAAAGTTAAGTATTCTCAGTGTCTTCACAACAACAAAAGCCCTAATTCATATATAGTCTCAAAGCAAACTTTTTGATTAACTAATCATAGATAAGTTTGTTTTTTCCTGTTGTTTGTTTTGGCAAATTCAGGAATTTTCATATACACTTTCTAATAAAGCTCAAAACTATGTTAACTCTAGGTTAGAAATGGTTCTAATACTAGTACATTGTACAAACAAAATGTGATACTTTTATAAAACATAAGTACCTATTATACTGTTGTTATTCCACAAGTTATGTTTCTTGGAATACCCTTACCAGTACACATAAGAGAAAGAAAAAAAGTTAATAGGTCATTTCTTTGGTCAGTTTAATAGCATGAAAAAGCTTGATTCTATGTTTTTGTGTCTGTGCTTAAATCTTAATTTTCTCTGATACTACTCGGGGCCAGTTTGAACCAATGGTATCTAGATGTTCATCATTTATATTATAAATATAGCAGGGGGACATCCAGCCAATTAACTTTAGAGGGGTTCTAAGAGCTGTGAAATAAAGGAGGTTTGATATTGATTCTTCTTACTCGATTCTGATAATTCATATGCAGAAACCCTGTATTTTTGTACAAGATATAATGATAATACATGTATATATGATAAATATATATAATTATTTACCATGTAGGAAATTTTATCTAACTTTGAAGTTGCCAGAGGTCAGTTTCCTGATGCCTATGTCAAAGCATCCACACTGGAAAGTTTTATTGAAGCTGTCCAGCCTATTAAGTCTAAGCTACCAGTGATAACACAAGAATCTGGAGATACCTGGATAAATGGAATAGCATCAGATCCTAGAAAAGTAGCCGAGTTCAGAACTATAATGAGATTGAGGAAGAAGTGCATTGAGAGTGGAAGTAATGTCATTTATCAAATATTAATTTAGATGAAATATCACAGTTTATTATATACTTATTATAAAATATAGCACTTTTCAAGGTTTGATAGAGGCTTTTAGATATATATTCATGTCCTATATTCACACCACTCTCTCATCTTTAATTTCATGCCTTTTGGAATGGGTAGTTACTAACATTGAATAGGTTTTTCTATAGAGAGTTGTGTTTTAGTATCACTTAATAGGTCAAAACTTGACTTTTTTTTAAGAAAAAAAAATTAATCTCAAATTGCAAGAAAAAGAAATGCACTTTTTAACATTTTTCTATTCATTCCATCAAAGAATGACATTATTCATTGATAAATTTCAGAATAATACACAATGCAAAATTGTTTAAAGTTTTTAATAAATAGAAATATCCATGGCGAAATAACTACTATATACATGTATTATCAATTTTCATTTATTGTCTGTCGGGCCAAAAAAAACTTTAGTAGGTCTCTGGTTGATACAGAATGTGATATTGATTAAACCTTGCATTAGAACTTGGCATTTAGAAATTAAAGCCAGATCTTAAAAACTGATGCCCTGTGTCACAGCAGGCGTGGCACTTTAAAAAACCCTCTCTGCACATTTGCCCTTAGCGCATGGCAAAGGTAAAAATTTGTGCCACTTCACCTATAGTGGAATATTCTTGACTGGGATATAAAACCACATGAATCAAAATGTATAAATTATTGATTTTTATTGATAAAATGTGGATGCAAGATATATTTTTATAATATTGCTTGTTTTTAAATTTTAGTATATCAGTTATTAGATCCTCTAGATTATAACCAAATTTTGAGATCATATAATGAAATAATAATAAATAATAAAAAAGGGTGTCATAAATAGACATTTGTTAAAGTAAACAGTATAAGTTAAATACATACATGTTATTTGGTCTTTTTTTTCAGATTGTAGTTTATCTGATGATAGATTTTATAATTCAAGTCGGTTCTTGGTCAAACCAGCAGAGCACACCTGGGGTTTATGGGCACCCAATGATAATATTCACTGGACAAATGCACAGTTCCATAAGTATATGAATAGTGAGTTATTAATAGATGAATATCACAATATCATAAATATATAAATGGTTAGTTATTAAATAAATGAATATCACATTTTTCATCAATGAAGGCAATGGATAAATTTGTCAATTTGTTAATGCATTATAACTTTGAAATATGAGCTATAAGAAAGTAGTTGATAAAGTTGACCAGTCACCAAAAAGCAGGACATGAAGATTTTAATTTGCACAAATCTTGTCAATAGACATCATTAATAAAAATCCTTTTGGCCTAACTAATTGGTGCAAAATTGTGTTTGACATTATTTTTAAGGTTCTTAGCTCACCAGACCATAGGTCATGTGAGCTAATGGCATGGCACAGCATGTGTGCATGCGATGTCTACACCTATTTCCGACTTCTCCCCCAAAACTGCTGGACAGATTTCAGTGATACTTGGTCAGAAGCATTTAAGGGCTGGTGCAATTCAGATTTGTTCATGGTATTGCCATGGCTAACAAAACTAGGTCAAAGTATCCTAGGGGTGCAAAAATCTTTTTAAAAAATCATCCTCTCCAAAACCGATGATGAGAGAAAAAAATCTGATGTGATATAAATATCATATTTGGCTTCTCTAGGGTCATAAGCATATAGTTTGTTCATTTTGTGAAATTAGGTTAAAAAATGGGTTACATGTTTTTGCATTTAATTTAAAAAATTCATAAAATGGCTTCAAATTGTTATATCATGACTATTTGAACAGATAATGAAATAGGGATTTCAGTTTTGACTTTCTTGAAATAAATCTTAAGTTTCGGGACAAGGTCACAAATCAAGGTCATGACCTAATTTGTGATTTGTGCCTTTTTAGGCAATTTTTCTTGTAAACCTTATGAGATATATGAAATCAAAACATTGTTAAAATGTTCAGCATGACAAAATTTAACAAGGTACCAAGTTTTGTAATTATATGATAATCCGTGTAGGAGTTGTTGCCCCTGAAATGTAAATTTTGTGTGTATATATACTAAAATTATGCATTAGCTTGAACACTGTAAACTTTTTGTATAGGCATATATATTAGAATATATTATTGTAGGTATTGATATGATGATCATTTTGATACATGGTTCAAGATCATACCATCAAAGGTCAAGGTCATAGCTGCATTAGAATTTTGAAATTGTAAATTATATTGAAAACAATAATTTTTTGTAGGCATATATATTGTAGGTATTGATATAGTGATTTAGATATATTGTTCAAGGACATATGTTCAAATTTCAAGGTCATATATGCATAAAAAAACTAAAATTGTCAATTATCTTGAAAACTATAAAATTGTTGATTATTTTGAAACTATTAACTTTTGTATAGGCATGTATTTTATAATATTATGGGTATTAATATTATCATCATTTTGATATTTGGTTTAAGGTCATATGTTAAAGGTTTAAGGTCATAGATGCATAAAAAGACTAAAAAATTTTATTACCTTGAAAACTATGAACTTTTTGTATAGGCTTTTAGAATATTGTAGATATTTAAATGATGATCATTTTGATGTGGTTCAAGGTCATATGTTTAAAGGTCAGGTTATAGCTGCATAACCATACTGAAATGGTTTATTTGGTTACTACAGACTTTCAGCCTTTCATAAATAAACTGTTACATAAATAGTTCTGATTAAGTATTGTGGCAGTTTCCAAACTGAAACTGGAAAGTTTCTGTAATTTCATGGGCCTGTTGTTGTTTATTATTGCTATTAACAGACAGAAATGATTGAAGTATAACAATGTGTTTTAATTTGAATTTAAATTTGAAATTTTTACTACCATTTGCTCAAGCTAATAAAGCATAGAACATAATGGTCTTGGAAACCAACTTATTTTAAAATATGAGTGAACTATTGGACTTCTTAGTTAAAAGTATTATAATTTTTTTCAGGCACTGGTTTTGTCAGATGTGTAAGAGCTTGGCAAGAACAGAGAAATTTCTCATACTTAGCTATAGATGCTCTTCAGAATCACAGCTTGGCATGGGATTTAAGGCATGAATTATCAAAGTTATATGCCTTAAAGCCAGATCTTTCAGGTAACATTATCTACCTTTTACTCTTTTCTAAACAAAACCAAAATCACATAATCTGAACATTTCCGAAATAAGAATTTTTGGATAATTTTTTTATATATTTTTTTGAGACTGTAAAGAATGAAATTTTCAGAATTCATTTGGAACATTTTGTTAGTAATGAAGTGATAAATGAAAGGGGAAAAAAACCTAATGAAAAAACCTATTTACAAAAGTCAGTTCTTTTGGGCAAAAAGAATGGATGATAGATTTTACAAAGAACTTTTATACTCATAGATAAAATGAAATCACACAATTAGCTGTGTCCCATTTTCCGGAAAAACCTGGATCATACTAAAATTTCAGTTTCAGCATGCTAAAAGTATATACTTCATTTCAGAAACACATCTATTGATTTAAAAGTCTGTCTAACATACTGTAAGATCTAACAAAAATGGTATTTTTTATATTTTTACTATTTTACATACTGGAACCACATTAAGTGTTGAAAATGCCCATGTTTCCATGGAAAAAAACCCTGTCTCAAAGTGCTAGACTTTCACTATTTTTTTAAAGTCATTGTTCAGTATACATCTTGATTTTATGTCAAGTCTATTTACTAACTTAAAGTGTTGATGATCTATAGCTAGGATACAGATGTCACACATTTTTAAATATTTCTTTGATACTCGGACATAATAATATTTAATATTTTAAAATGGGTCAAAAAGGGTAAATGCACCTCTGTCAGTTTTCAGAAAGAATTTCATCCACCATGGTTCCATTCCAACATCCAAGAACTCGCTGACTTTTTAAATGTACATGTATTGATATCGGATCAGACTTGAGCACAAAACACCATTAAGTTTGCAATCCAGCAGGTGACCTTTTTCATGTATATGGAAAAATCTTGACTTGGATGTACTCAAGTCTATTTTAGAACTTACCTCCTTGATACAAGTGACCATAATTATTGACTTGGGGGTGTATAAGTAACACCATTACAGACCCCTTCTTCCCTATAAAATATTGACAGGGTAAAAAACAAACATCTGCACACTAAATTTTTTTTATAGATAGTACTTTTCAATGTTGCCAGGGTTAAAGCTTGTAAAGATTACAAAACAATTTACCTGAATTTGTTGACCATTGCACTTGTAACATGTATGGCTTAAAAACTTGAGCAGCACAATTCTCAGACATTTCTAAGTCAGAATTGGATTTTAGATTTATCCTTGCCGCCAGCAAGGTTGACATACTTCTTGAATCTAACATTTTTGACCATCTGAAAAAGTAAAATTTTGTTATGTGGTAAACCCATATTGGAGTTATAGACTATGAAATTTTAACAACTTTATTTAACTTTGAATTGATGTTGTACAATTGTATATCATAAAAGAAAGTCTTTGTGCACTTTTACAAATTCAATTGAATTCTTTCTTGAGAACCTATTCCTTCATGGAAATATCTTAAAATTTTACCAAACTAGTGAATGATATGAAACCTTTGACATAAATTTCTCAAACATTCTACTTGGCACAGAATAAACAAAGCTTTTTAGACCTGCCTTGCCATCTAAGGATTCCATTTTTGGGTGGATTTTTTCAGCTGAAAGTTCAGATGAGCTGTTGCTATCCATCTTTGTCCATCTTGTGTTGTATGTTGTGTGCAGTGCATAAATTTTAAACATTTTAATGTTCTCCTCCTAAACCACTTGA
This sequence comes from Tegillarca granosa, assembly GCA_029721355.1. Classification (NCBI taxonomy): domain Eukaryota; kingdom Metazoa; phylum Mollusca; class Bivalvia; order Arcoida; family Arcidae; genus Tegillarca; species Tegillarca granosa. The sequence continues at coordinate 44,079 of JARBDR010000508.1, read as the reverse complement.
CCAAAATGAATAAAATTTGGTTGCCATCATGCTTGGGTAAAGGCCTTTTAGATTTGCACAAATGAAAGAGTTATATTCCCTTGGGGCCCCATAAAGGGGGAAAGAAGAAAAACTTTAAATATCTTCTCCTCTGAATGTACAAGAGTTATACCTTAGTTATTTCATTTATAATATTCTTAAGTCATCTAGTTTCAGATTTGCACAAATGGTAGCCATAGGTCTAAATAGGGTAAATGGCAAGGCACTTAGTGGGGAAATTGCAAAATTTGATTAAAACTAACACTATATTTTGTAACTTTTCAGGTTATGTTGATGTACAAAATAAATATTCTGTCCAGACATGTAATGGCTTCACAATACAGTTTACACCAGATGGCGCTATATCAAAGTTGATAGATCCACTTTTTAATGTAAGTTTTTTCATTTGAATGTTGAATAGTGTTGTTTTGTCCACACATGTTTAAATCCACAGGACCCATGTTTTTGTGCAAGGAGAGTATTTTTAATACTGTCAGATAATGGCTGTCAGAGCTTTTATTTTGACATATAAATGCCATAAATGTGACTCTATACTTCCTTTACAATTATGTGATTAACCACATGATGAACACCTGTCATAATGGAGAACATGTTCTTATGATTCCAAATTGTTCAGCTATGATGTCTCTTGTAGATTTGAATGGATTCAATAAAAATTATATGATCATGTCAAGTAATGTGAACAGGGACACATATAAGTCTAAAAAATTAAAATAAGGATTCTATACAACCCAGATTTCCTGAATTACAAACCATTAACACCTGCCTTTCTTCAGTAAACTTTATGCACAATTCAATGTGCTTTTAATTTTGTACTGGGCAGTTACATCACACCAAACAGATGCTTTTGAATGCATGTTTAAATCTTTAAAGTTTTAAATCTTAATTATACAAATTCTGTTTTTTTTCTGGGCACTTTGGCTTTCTCTATCATCCCAGAACTGAGACTCGCTGTAAGTGAAAAATCTACACTAAAATGATCTTATGTACTTATGATACCATTAATTATTTTAATTACAGTAAAGTGCTTTTCATTCTATAATAAATATATATATATATTTTCAGACATCATGGGCCTCAAAAACTAATGTACTAGGAAAGTTTGTGTATCAGACATTTGATGATGGGGACTTTAATTATTTTGACAGGCATTATGCCTGGACTGCTTCGTTTTTAGGTGCTGTTGGAAAACCAAATATGTCTAAGAATGCATCACCTGTCAGTCAGCTATGGGAAACATCTCTTCTCAATTTGTACAGAAGTAAAGGTAAGTTTCTTATATGATTATGTAAGAAATCATATGAATCTTATCCATTCAGGTAGCTAAAAACCAATAAAAATGACAAATTTTTAGCCCAAATGTACAGTGGAATTTACAATGCATGTAATATTAGCAACATAGTTAGTTTATGTTTGTGAGAGTCGAGTTAATTGTCAAAAGAAAAATCTTTTGTTTAAAACTTATTGCTGATGGAAATGTTATGATAATTTATGTTAAATTTAAAACTTTCGTGATTGAAAGTCCTTCAATGGCCAATCAATCGGAACTAATTAGGGATTGAAATTAACTGATAGGTAGGTTTGGGATGAAGCATGGTGTGATATCAATGGATTGCTATTAAATCTAGTAATCAGATTTGCTCAGATGAAGGAGACCCTATAAGGAGGGTTTGTTAAAAACTTAGAAATATAAATATACAAGATATATACCTTAGTTATTTCTTTCATAATATTTTTAGGTCATCTTATTTCACATTTGCACAAATGGTAACGAATGGGCTCAATATGGGGAAATGGCAACTTTACTAAACATTACATATTTGTCAATATATCTGAAAAATATCTGTAAACGCTCTAAACAACTTATTTTAAACATCCCATTTTGACATCATATCAAGGGCAATAACCAACATCTGGCTATAAATGGAAGGGTGATACAAAGTTAAAAGATTTTGATACAAGGAAAATTCATAAGAGAGTAATTAATCAAACACAAACACACTAGTCTATGTCCAAATCACAATCCCAAAAGCAAAATAAAAACTTTGAAAACTGGATTATATAGTTACATGTGAACTTCCATCAAAGTGAAGCTTGGTGCTCTAGATGGGTAAGCACCTCCTGTCTAGCTATCTACCAGTGCCACATGCTAAATCAAATTTGAGAATGAAAGAAATAGAACATTCGAACATCAAATACATTCAGTATAAGTTTTGATACAATGACTATACTTAATCAACAATTTTTGTGTTGATAGCCATTACAGAATTCACATAACAGAACATAAATTAAGGTAGGAAATTGTTAAATTTCAGAGGGCTGCAGTTTTATAGCTAAGATACAGCTGTGGGATAACGAAGCAGTTACATATTATGGAGCTCCAAGTGTTGTTTATATTACCTATGATGCATCTTCAGCTAAAGTAAATGGAGCTTTGCAGCCAAGTAAGTACCTTTAAACTAGATATATTTATATATACTATAAATAGAATAAATCTCAAACATACCAGTTTATGTTCATATCAGTCTAAAAACTGGCAAGTTAAGTTAAACAAGTGAACTTCCACAAGGGAAGTATAAAGCTGGGTGCTCTGGAAGGGTATGATTAATAATTAGTATGTATTCTTTCCGTTGTTTTTGTCAGTTTTAAGATGATTTACTGAACATAATTAAACAGTCAAATGCTTAAGTAAGAAATGGTTGTGAATAAGTAATATGCTAAAGAGAGGAAATGATTTAAATTTGCAATACATTCTCAAAGCAGTAGTTAATTAACCCTGTAAATAGAATACATCTACCTGCTGACAGTGTTTTAAGTTGAAGTAGACCTCATTTATTAATAATTTATTCCTCAAATTATTTTAGTTTATTTTAAACTTTGCATTTGTTAAATTTTTTTCAGAAATTGATGTTTCTTTACAATGGTTTGGAAAAACAACAACAAGACTTCCAGAGTCATTGAATTTTGTATTCAATCCAACTCAGAATACTGACGGAGCTCATTGGATGATACATAAACTAGGACAATGGATTGATCCCCTTAATGTTGTACTCAATGGTAGTCAGAGGTTACATGGTGAGTCAAGCAGATAAGATAAATAGAATTAGCAAATAATTACATTATAAGATGATGATATTTATTTCTTAGATTTCTGATGTGGATGGAATTGAACATATTTCTGTCAGAAACTAGACTGCAAGCTATTGATTAAGATTTCCCCATTTTGCAAGTATACTCACAAAGAATTATAGTCATATAATTATACAGAAAAAGAAGAACTATTATTTTCAGCAAGCTTTTTTGTTTAAAACAAAAACAAACTCCCATAATTTTGATTTTAGACAAAATAGATCATGTTAAACAAAAATTTGACCTTAAATTTTGTTAACCTTTTGGTGAGTGTCACAATGTTTATGTTTTTGCTGGAGTAGATACATGTTTGCAGGTAAAAACAACTCTTAGTATGATAGCCTCTTTTTACAAATTTTTTGTTGCAAATATACTCATTACAGATATTGATATTTGGCAGAGTAACAAATGTTCCAAAGATTTTTGGTGGACTAGATATTTGTTGCAAATAATAAAATTTTTTTGGCAGAATAAGTACTTGTTACAAATTTTCAAAAGATTCTGATGGACTACATATCTTTTACAAATGTCAAAAAGATTCCTTTTGGCTAGGGTTTGAACAACCTTTCCTTGTGGTGTTGTGGATATTGTCGTTATAAATAATTATGTTTCAATTCATCAGACAGATATATATTACACATGTAACTAAAAGAATGAAATCTTGAGATAACTACATATTATTCATATTTCTTGTCAAAGAAAGTTTTTATTGTGTAAACTGTTGAAAGTTGTTTATTTTATCTTTCAGTTATGGATAGAGGAGTCTATTACATAAATTCCAAATCACAAGGGATGGAGATTGTGTCATACGATGCTGGATTGGTTAATGTCCTTACCCCGGACTGGGATGTGAATGCGCTCTCACTTCCACTTAAACCAATAATGTCAGTGGATGGCATGGCATTTAATCTTTATAATAATTTATGGGATACGAATTATATATACTGGTATCCATTTGAACAACGCGATATTAACCAAAAATTCAGATTTACACTTAATTTTAAATCCCCAAAATCCAAGTTTCACAAGGTTTATCAACAGAAAAGTCAGGCACTTAAATTTGTTAGCTCTCTTAAGGACACGTTTTGGAAGTTTTCTGGATAATTTATTATGTAAAATATAAATATATTGACCGTTTGTTTTTAATTTCAAGAAAAAAAATTGCATAATAATTTTGATGTTAAATTACTTTTAACAATTTTGTATCTGCTACTTACATAAGATGTGTTAAGCACGGGTTTTAATTTTTTAAATTCTAGTTTGTTTTTTTTTTCTAATGGTCAATCTTTATTTAGTTTTACTAGTTTTGAACTTTTTTTCATTCAGACTTTTGGACTAATTTTTTTTTAATAAAAAGACTTTCAAAAATTCAAGGAATTGCAAAGATTTTTGTACCTTTGATGTTTCTGTTTTTGCATGTTTCCACAAGCATCTAAAAGAAACATGATAATTACGCTTTTAGTTGATGATTTATCACAATAAAAATGTAATATCTGAATAATATTGAAACTTTGTCAACAGGATGGGGATCTTTTTAACCAGGTTTTCGTAGAAACCTAGTTCTTAGATAACCAAATGTCAGTGGGCAGGTGGGCGGGCTTTAAAAAATGGTTTCAGAATGATAACTTGAAAAGTAAATGACATTTTTCAAAAAAAGAAACTTGGTACATACATGTATTGTGATAAGATTTTGATTGGGATTGCTTTTGGGATAAATACGGTACATCAAAGGTCGAGGTCACAGTTGCTTGGTCATTTCACAAAATAAGCAACCTCTAGCTATATCGTGACCATATATAAAGATAATGACATGGGGTTTTCAGTTTTCATAATTCCTAGCAATGCTGTTGAAAATAAAGCCAAAATCAAAGGTCAAGGTCATGACCTACATTTTGACCTTTGTGTTATCTGCTCTAAATGGCTATATATGTAAAGATAATGACATGGGGTTTTCAGTTTTCATATTTTCTAGCAATGCTGATGAAATTAAAGCCAAAATCAAAGGTCAAGGTCATGACCTTCATTTTGACCTTTGTGTTTTCTGCACTAAAATGGCTATTGCTGCATGAAATTTACAATTTTTGGCATGAAATTGGCTATTTTTGATGATATTTAGACGTAGAATTCACTATTTATGAAAATAAAGCCAAAATCAAAGGTCAAGGTAATGACCTACATTTTGATCTTTGTGTTTTCTGCACTAAAATGGCTATTGTTGCATGACATTTACAATTTTTGGCATGAAATTGGCCATTTTTGATGATATTTAGATGTAGAATTCACTATTTATGGAATTTTAGCTTGTAAAATGATAAAGATGGCAAAATATTTTGATGTTGACTATTTTTTAATTAAATTTGGATATTTCAGAATATATTTAGGTGCAGATGCCACTATGGATCTTTTCTTAAATAAAATTCTATTGAAATGAAGACACAAAATTCAGATTTTTAAATAATTTGTCATAATTGCAATCTTTTAATATGTTCTGATGTATGATGCTTATATGTATATATATATATATATATATATATATATATGTTATATTAAATCTTAACCCATTACAGGTATCCCTTTACTATAAACAAGGTCACTGTAAGACACATCAACACCCATAATTATTTTAACTAGGTACCATTTCTCTCTGAAACCCCCTTCTCCGAAATACGAAAACCTGGTTTTCACGGAGTTTATGTGACTCTTGTCTATCATTTTTAAATGTCGTTTTTTTATACTTTGGTTTTTACATAAGCAATATAGACAGATTTTTTTTTATCTTTTTGATATTTATCAATGTGAAAACCAACCTGTTGTAAACTGTTACATTATGACTGAATAAGTATAAACATTTGTCATGTTTAGTGTCCTTACATCTTTTGTATTTAAACCTTGTACAAAAAACATATATTTATTAGTTGATAATTGTAGCTATGTTAGTCATACTAGTGTCATTTTTTGTTAGGTATAAAATACCAAATATTTATTTTACATACTAATTGATACATTTAGTAAATTCAAGTACTTTGTAACCATGTGGGTTTTTTTTTTTTTTTTGCAGTTTTGTCTCTTAATATGTGAAGGTTACTGAATCTCTGAAAAAATAAACACATGTACAAAACTCTGTTAATAGTATTTCTTTCATTATTTTTTTGCCTCTTTAGAACTTTTAAAACTGACAGTCTATGGTGTTTATTTATTCTTATATATATATATATATTTATATATATATATATATATATATATATATATATATATATATATATATATATATATATATATATATTGCAAGTATAACAGTTATATCTTGTTATTTTGTAAGGGTTGTACATGTATATATCTAACTTACTACAAACATCAAGAGACACAAACAAGACAATCAGATAAGAAAAAGAAATGTACCTTTCTAAATTTTATAATGCCAAACCTTATGAAGGTCAATTATCTCCCCAATTAGTAACTCTCTTCCGAGTAACATATGTATGGCGTCACAATCAATACATGGCGTCATAATCACAGTTTATTGTTATGGTAGGCTTAAAAAGTCCATAGAAGGATGAAAACAATAGCAAAATGTCACCTTAGTTATTTTGTTATTTTCAATATTTCCTACATTGTTTAAGATTTTATTTGAAAAAGTTTTGGATATATTTTTAGATATATAAACTTTTTCAAGGGTTTTATAGCTACTCATAGATGCATTGTTGATGTTTACATGATGTGCCATATTTATTAGTATTATTATTATTATTAATTTTTATTTTGATGCATAATAAAATCTCATTAATAGAGTATGGTGTAAAATCAAAATCATGATATGTCTAGCATTTGGAGGCTGTCGAAGTACATGATGTACTAATATTAATATTTGTTGATTTTCAATATACAATATATTGTATTATCAGTAAAATTCACAGGAATTGATGGAAGAATTATTGTAAATGTTGCCGTACCTAACTGAATTGTTTTTGTGTTTGATATATCCTTTTTTACTCATCAAATAACTGTATTGCAGATTAAATTTGTGATATTTTTTAATATAATTTTCCAATTCTTATGCACAAAATGTTATTATTTAGTTAACATTCCACAACATTTTTATGATTGAATAATACATTATCTTTTAAAGCTTTTTATAATACACGAGCTTATAATAAAAGTTGCCTTGTAATTTATTATTTCTAGCATTGGCAAGATATTGGAAAGGAAGTGCTTCATCCTTTTGTCCAGACTGATAATAGTCTAACCTTATGGTTTCCTTCATAAAATTTTTATTATGTTTGACAGTTACCAGTTAAGGTTCATAGATGAAGAAATAAAGGCTTTTGATAGAAAACCTTGAAATGTTGTTCCATGTTTTGTCTTTTTAACTAAAACTTATTTTTATGTATAATATTACTGCACAAATGTGTTTTTTTTTTTTTTTTTTTTTTTTTTTTTTCTTTTTCTTTTATATGTATAATACTAGCTTTTTTTGTAATAAGTCGTGTTTTGCAAAACATTTTGTGAATATTTTCAAATAAATGATAGCAACTTATTTGTGTACTTATTTTGTGTCCTTCTTAATCAATGGCTGTTCTTTCATTGTATATGTCTTTTTCTCAGGTACAGTAAATGGAATGGTGAATGAGTGCTCTTATCTGACAGAAAAAGTGCATATACCTATTACTGTTACAATATAAAGTGCAACCAAGAACACAAAATAACAAATGAACAAAACAAAAAGAAAAGAAAAAAAAACAGACATAAACATGGAGTGAGACTTTCAACATATAATAAAAATGTAACACACTACTGAACAGCATATGCTTAAGAGCCAAATCTTAAAATAAAAACAAATCTTTGAATTTCTAAATACTAACACATTATATTGTACTACATAATCGCTTGATAGTACACATTAAACAGTTTTGATCACCTTTAAATCAGTGAAATAAAATTAAATGATTTCTTAACAATAAAAAAATAATTTGTTATTGACAAGCATATTTGTATTTAGCATTTACCAATATAAAGCTAGGTACGCAGTATAAAATCTTTGATAAAAGGTTTTGATCAAAGTTAAGGTGTTAATGTAATTGTAGCTTTCAGCCAAACTTAAAAAAGATCAGAATAAATTTAGTACTGATAGTCTTATAAAATTGTAATTTTCATTACGGTACTTCTTGAACTTGAAGACTTCCAAATATTTATCGGAACTGTGAATGGTAAAATCCCATCATCTCTTGTTTGTAATAATGGAAGCAAAATTAATTGAATTGGTCAATGACCTTCAAAACCTTGATTAAAAATTTTAATTAAGAGATTTTGGTATTGTAAACAAACTTCAAAGTGACTTTGTTAAAAAGATATTTAGATATAGGAACCGTGAACTGTGGCTCTGAAAAATGCTTGATAGACCAGAAGCTCAAATATAAAAAGTTCGACGGGGATAAAAGTTCTTGTTACGCTTTCTTAAACAAGATAGATATAAATATACGTATTTCTTGTTATGTTACTAGATACTACTACCCTGTAATTTGTAAGCAAATTCTATCTGCGCTTCAAGGTTTGTTATTTATAACCCATATGGTTTCCCTCTCAAGTTTTGTGTCGTTTTCTGTACTTTCTACTTCTGTATTTAACAAAGAATGCTAGTAAATTTAAGGTTTTGCTTAAGTAAACGAATGGTGCTCAATTTTTATATTAAAGTCAAGGAATTTAGATAACATATGTGAGTGAATGATTTTTTTAATTTAATGTTGCATCAGTATATATCGGCTATTACGCAAATAGAAAGTGAAATAAAAACTTGCATTGATATTGCTGTGCAAAACTTGCACTCATTGGTTAAAAAATCAATACAATCGATTAAAGTATGTTAGGTATACTGTTGACCTTGACAAAGGACCCGCTTTTTCTCTGGTTAAAAATAATGTCTAAAATGGCGGGCCGATTCTACAGCGCATCCAAAGAATACATTAAAGGTTACTGTACTGCGACAAACCGTCTACATACATTGTAGAAATCTCGACCTATCTCCGTGTGTTTAATAACATGATTTCGGTGTTTTAAAATCCTATAATATCTGAATTATATCGCAACTTATTCATGCGAATGGCACAACATGTGCCCCAGTAGCAAAATATCATACCCTAGCATTGTTATCCTATATTTTACTCAAGGGTTTATTTTAAAAGTCAATTTTAAATGTCGAGTGATTGTTTCGGGTGAATGAGTAGCATATTTACTATTAATAGAATCTGACATAATCTGACATAAATACATAAAAACGGAAGTTAAAGTAGAACTACATGTATTTTTGTATACTCATATGGAACAAATAATGACGTGAAAAAATAGTTATTGTACAATAATAATATAATAATCATCCTAGAATATTGTTATATGAATGTTTTATTCCAATGCATACAGACTTTCATTGATCAACTTTTATATCTCCCTTTCGTCACATGAGCTGTTTTGTTTCAATACTTCTTTACAGCTTAAAGGTCCATCTTAATAAAGGGAAGGACATAGAATGTTAAAGGTAAGTATTTCAAAATACTGAGTTTTTAGAAATTTTGAAAAAAATAATAATCCACCAGACATCAGATTCCATATAACAATCACTTATATTCTTTGTCACACATAATGAATAATAAGAGAAAGCGAGTGAGTGGATGCTTGTGGTTTAAACAAGGAAATTTAAAAAAATCATGCATGTTTTATTTTAACGATAGAGTCGTGTTCTAACTGTTCTTTCAATATTTGAGAATCAATTGTTATTTAACCTTGTAGATTTCATATACGCCTATTATTAACAATCATATTAAGTTTCTAGTTCCATAATCAATATGCACCGAAGACAATAGCTATATCTATCATATGAATTATGATTTTTCGGTCCCAGTGTCACTGGTGGGGGGGGGGGGGAGTTTCCGGGGTGTGCACATCTGGCGCATCGGGGTTTGACTGGTATTTGTATTTTAAATTTATTATTATTTAAAAGGAACGCTCAGAGTTAACTATTCTTGTTACTAACATTATTTCTTTAAATAAACATTGATACCCTTAAAATTATATACATACCGGTAGAAGGCAACTACTCCCAGGGAGCCCGCTGCTGTTAATAACTTGGTTGCTTCTATCATGTGTCTATTAAATGTCTGGTGTATAAGTTAGAAAACATCAAAGGTTTTATATATATAGACTGCACTGGGATTTTGTTTTATAAATCAACCTTTTTCAAATTTGATATTTTTACTTGTCATTTAAATAAAACAGTGTTTAACATCAGTTATACAATCAGAATTGAAGTGTATGTTGACCTAATCTTAAGTGCTCAGATAATAGGGATAAACATTTATAAATACACTGGTGTCCTATTTATTTACACGTTTCAAATACACCAAGAATTTACTTTTTGCAAAATTAAAATAAAGGAAAATGTTAGGTAATTAAATAAACTTAAAAAGTAAGGACTTTAGAAAATTCAATTTTGTATTACAGTTCAACTAGATTATCTGTTTTTAATTTTACATTTTAACAGGGTTTATTAACCTATCTAAAACTATATTTAATCATTATTTTGATAATCACAGTATCCTATTCAGAATATTTCCATTGGAAATAGAATGTTTCAACAAAACAAACAAATAACCAAGCTAATTAATTATTATCGACAAATGGTCTCTTTTTTCGGGAAAGAGAGAGAGAGTGTGTGCGTTAATTTTTCTTGGGAGTTATGAGAAAACAAGCACGTAATGATTATGGCTTATAGAAAGAACATTGTAATTCGTCACCAAAAAGATCTCTACCGGTGTCATTTTACATGTAAAATTATTTAGCAGTAAGTTTCCTTTCTACATAAAAATTCTTTTAACGGCTGTTGCGCATAACGGTTTTCAGTTAAGACTAGGCTCAAGTAAGAGAAAAATACCCATATTAATTTGATTTTCTATGACGATTAAATCAAATCTACTGTCACAAACACAGTGACACAACCTTTTGTCTCAAACACCGGTACCATCACTTCCGGATTGTGGCAGGAAACGCCTAAAATTGCTCACGATTGTCCCGGTAGAAAATCGGACCCGTACCCTACTGGTGATAAGCGAGAAACAATGCAAAGTTCACAGAAGGGAGATAATTATTCATACCTATCACATACATTAATTGTTATTACAGATACCTATTTCAGTGCTTTTGTTTCTGTTGTTGGTGGCTGATCTAGAATCTGCCAGTGTACTACAAAAAGACGTTCCTGTAACAAGAGTGCATCTTATATTTATGAGTCATCTTGGTAAGTAACTGTGTTCAAAAACTGTTTTCTTACCTGTTGCAGTGTTTGAGCTAATCAATACATAGCAAAAAGCAATAAGACTACAACAAGTGTGTGTTTCAAGTACTGTCAGTCAAAAATGCCAAAACTTCATAAAGTATAAATGTACAGTGCATGTTTAGAGACCTTCTTCTTTAGACTGAATCTTCTTCACACAGTCACAAAAATGAATTCTTAATTTTGCTCTTTCTTTCTTTCTTTTTGAAAGGCCAGTAGTTTGTTAATGTCAAAAGATGGTACTATATATATTATTTCTAGTTTTGTGTTGTTCTAAACAATATTTTCCTCTGGCTTTTTCTTTTTTATTTATTATGGTTATTTATCATTTCTTCATGATTTTTTTGTGGAAAGTACATTATTTTCAGCTACAACGTTTTGTATGAACTTAAAATAATTTTCGCATATTTGTTTCAGACGTTGGATATGATGCATACATTGGATTCATTATCAATGAGTACTTTGATACATATTTTCCTAGGGCTATTTCAATGGCAGAAGGGTTAGTTGATTCAAAGTATGGAGAAAGGTTTATTTACACAACACATCCATGGCTAGTCAGTTTGTATATAGACTGTCCTCCTAATTTTTTTCTTGCAGGAAACGTTCAGATACATGTAAGTAATTTTCTCCTTTGAGATCATTTTCTTCTAGTCATTGTTAGTATTTTACATTCTTAACTTTTATTCTTGTTTTTATAACAGTTTAAATTCTTATTAACTAAATTGTTTATCTTTTTCTTTGATTTTAAACCTTTCTATTGTTGTATTTTTTTTTTCTTTTTATTTTTTTTTTTCTTCTTTTTTTAACTTTTTTTATATTCAAGATTGATCACATATATTTGTAAAATTATTGTTTATTCTGACCAGACTTTCAATTGTTTTATAAATGTTTAGGAAATATTTTATTACAGTGTCCAAAACCAGAGGCTATAAAGGCATTCACTGATGCAGTTAACAAGGGTTATATAACATGGCATGCTGGACCAATGAACATGCAGTTTGAAATGTTTGAACCTTCACTGGCTAATTTTAGTTTACAGATAAGTGCAGATTTAGATAAGCGTTTTGGAATAAAAAGAAAATTCAGAGTGGTCAGTCAACGAGATGTACCAGGTAATTTGAAATAAGTTTTTAAGGATTGGTTATGGCATCTATTCACAGTTTGTTCAAGATTCCTTATTAAAAGTTTGATTTAATACTGCTTATTTTCTTCAACTATAATTTTTTAAAACTTCAGAGGACTGTTGCTTCCTAAAACTTTATTGGCGTTTAAACTGTAGTGGTTTATTTTTTATTTTGCCAACATTTTCACGTCATTATAATATACATAAATATTATAATTTAATTAAAATAAATCAATATAAGAATGAAGTTTGTCTTTGTCTAAATAGAACAATTTGTATACTTGTGTGTATTGCAGAAATAAAAGTTAAAGTTTAATTTTTTTTAATGAAACAATTAATTTTTTATAAAGAACCTCTTAGTGACATCAAAAGTCTCTTATTTCAATTAAGGTAAAATGATTTTTGATGGCAAGAATATCTTTATAAGTATACAAATACCAGATATGTCTGTATACATATTGCTTGCTGTTGCCAAATTGGAGACATTTATTATTAGAGAGTTAATTTACATTTTTTTCGTTCTCAATTTTGATTTTACATATGTCAGGTAAATCTAGCTAAACGGGACGTGCTTACTCTTCAAGAGCCACTCGCCTCACCTTCCAGATGGAAGCTCACATGTTTAACTTAATTTGTCAGTTTTCATAGTTTGATAATGTGATTTGAATGTGTATTGCTTGTATTTAATTCTTCAATATATTTGCTTTATTTCTAGGAATAACACAAGCTGTGGTGCCAATATTTGAATCTGCTGGTATTGAAGCAATTTCAGTTGGAGTTAATGACAGAACTGCCCCACCTGCATTTCCAAAGATATTTAATTGGAAATTCCTAAATTCTTCCATCATTGGACTCTGGAATAAAGGTAGTCCTTTTTCATTAAAACTAGTGACTGCTGTTTTTATTTAAACAAATACATTTGTACAACTCTAACTCAAAACCTACAATTTTTCCCATTTTTACTGAAAGATATTTTTACAAATATGTAACACTTAAATGTGATTTAATTTAAATAGATAAGAAACCTGGTTTTGTTATCAATAAGTATATACTAAATACCAAATACTTAATGCATAATAATGACGATAATTGCAAATTACATTACTCAATGATCGAAAATTAAAGCAAACAAGATCTTCCCTTAAAATATCTGTAAGAATGCTTTTAAAATTTCACTTCTTTCATGCTACCGTTTTCATTGATGTAGGCTGTAATCGTTTTGAATATATATTTAAAAAATACCAAAGGCCTCCCTACCTTTCTAGGAAGGTTACAAATAAAACAAACATACCAGTCCTTGTCCATTTCACAATCCCAAAAACAAAGTAAAAACTTTGAAAACTGGCAAAATTAGTTATACACGTGAACTTCGATCACGAGTGCTCCAAAAGAGTAAACACCTCCTGTCTACCTAGCTACACCCGTTACGTGCAAGTCGGTTTTGAGAATTAAAGGAACAAAAAACTATGGTAAGTCAAATATATCGAGTATAAGTTTGGATAGTGACTACATACTTATCAACAATATTGTGATGACGGCCATAAAACTTTTTAAGGGCCTTAAATAGCCTAGGCTTGCAATATCCTTGTGTCAACAATTTAATTGTAAGTAATTTGCTTCGTTGCAGAAAGTCCCTATAGTGGGAACAAGCTCTACCGTACCGTATTAACTGTGAAACATATACACCATACACAGGAGGAGCAGGGGTATGACTGCAAAGAAACGGAAAGTTAGCAATAGAAAAATTGAAGTCATCACGTTTGTCGTATAGCTTCAGATGTAACCTTACATGGAAGTATAAGTCCAAATATGAAACAGAACATAGAGAATCTGTCGTTTCTTTTATTTTTAGCTCACTTGGATAGATGACAGTCACATATTCTCCCAATTTGTGATTTTTTAGAGATAGAACGTCATCTATATAACTACATGTGTAGTTGAATGATTTAGCGACAGTCTACGATAGCCGATAAAGCATTAGGCCCCACTTATAATTTTGCAATTTTCTTGTAAGGGCCTCATGTTTAAGATTTAAAACTGTTGAAATTATTTTTACAGAATTATTTAGCATAAAATAACTGATTTAATAACTAGGTGGTTATCCAGACGATCCAGGACCCGATCCTTCACATCCTCGAGGATTATCATGGAATGATTGTGCTACATTTCCCGGATTAAGTCATGCATTGTGTTTTGCATTTAGAACCGATAATTCTGGTCCTCCAAAGTCATTACAGGTAATGCATTTGTTATAAATTGTATATACCTAGTATTGAAAATTAAGGGCAGAATAATGGAGTAACAGAGATGATTGTGGGGTTGTGGTATGTGTATTTTAAAAACAGTTTATTTCAGATTGATTTTGTCAAATTAACTGATAATTAAGCAGAAAATAAGACTTGGTATTAATCTTCAGACTGACTAGTATTTCTTCCAAGAGAAACCCCAGTATCCTTAGTGGTTTCACAATAATAAAACACAAACATACCAGTCCATGTTCAAATCCCAAGAAACAAAGTAAAAACTTTGAAAACTACGAAAGCTTTATGAGTATATAATCTCAAGGCATACGTTTACATTGACTAATTATTATAGACGCGTTTTTTCCTGTTGTACGTCTTGGCAAATTTAGGACTTTTCAGGAAAATTAAGCAAAATGTGAATTTCTAGGTTAGATGTTTTAAGGGGGGAGAGAAATGGTTCTAATATCGGTACCAGCAAAATGTGATACTGTTAAAGTATAAGAAACTAAATACTTTTGTTATTCTGTGAAACTGTATGAAAGTAAAAGAAACTATAATACTCTTATTTTTATGAGATACTGTATGAAATTTAAGAAACTATAATACTTGCAATTCTTTAAATTATTTTTGTTGGTATATCCTTACAAGTACACTAAAGACAATGAAAAAATTAAACAGGTTATTTCTGTGGTTAGTTTAATAGCATGTCAAAGCTTGATTCTGTGTTTGCATGTCTATGTGTATATCCTAATTTTCTATGAAACTACTCTGGGCCAATTTTAAAAATGATATCTAAGATGGGCATCATAACTATTAAAACAGTAGTGGACTTCCAGCAAATTTATTATAGAGGGGTTTCAAGATGTGTGTTATAATGGGGGTTTGATATTAATATATACTTCACTTCGATACGACATGCTAAGATATGTACCTTTATAAAAGATATGTGATATATATATATATATATATATATATATATATGTAGGAAATTTTATCTAACTTTGAAGTTGCCAGAGGTCAGTTTCCTGATGCCTTTGTCCAAGCATCCACACTAGAAAGTTTTATTGAAGCTGTCCAGCCTATTAAGTCTGAGCTACCAGTCATAACACAAGAATCTGGAGATACCTGGATAAATGGAATAGCATCAGATCCTAGAAAAATAGCTGAGTTAAGAGCAATAATGAGATTGAGGAAGAATTGCATCGAGCGTGGAAGTAATGCAATTTATAAAATATAAATGTATAGATTTATAGATGAAATATCACAGTTTATTATATGACAAATGATTTTACTTAATTTTGATTAGTTAAGAACATGCTAAGCTGCACTGGGTAAATTGTTATGATCACCGCGCAAGTCTGCACATGAGTTTAACATAATGGTCCGAATTGCGTTCGAGGTCCCTAAAAAGAGAAGGCAGTGATAAAGAGATAATACAAGGATTTATGACCCCAAAAGAAATGTTATATTCGTCTCGACCTACGGCCTCGGTAATTATAACATTTTTTGGGGGGTCATAAATCCTTATATTAACCTCATTTTAAGTTAATAATTGTATATTATTATATATTTAGGATAAAATATAGCACTTTTCAATGCCATAGGGGCTTTTACATATCTTTTATGTCCTGTATTCACACCAGTGTACCATTTTTGTTTCTATGCTTTTTGGAATGTTACTAACATTAAAAAGGTTTTCCACTAGGGAGTTACTTTTAAGTATTAGTTTACACTTAAAAGAAAATCATATGATGAACAAGAATTGCACATTTGTAATTTTTTTCCACTCATTCCATCAAAGAATGACATTATTTATTGATAACTAGTTTAGAATAATATACAATGCAGAATTATTTTACGTTTTAATAAATAGAATTATTTATGGCTAAATCATTATCATATTTTATCCATTTTCTGTCAGACCGAAGGAACTTTAGTAGATATCCATGTATCTTGTGGATGCAGGTTGAAATATTATTTTAACCATGCATTATTGTCTATATTTTGAAAAATTGAGAGACAAGTATGAACTCGATGATAAGTTATCATGTAGGATAGGAATATATCATCTTTAAAGTTGAATGTTTTAGGCAAGGCTTTTTAAGTCATGTATGGGGACATCATGTGATTTTGATGCCACACATGGTCCTATGGTGAAGAGGTATTCATAAATGTATGTCTATTTCACACGGTATCTAAAATGAGCAGATTCAGAGAAAAGTAATTTTCTTACTTATTCATTGACGAAAAAACCATGCAAATTGCGGCAAGTGAAAGATTTTCTACCTTTAATCATTGTGTATCCTAATGTATTAAAAGTTAAATAAGTATCATCAGTATTATGAGTTTTATAACTTGTGGGGATCACTAAAGTACGTCACTTTTTCTTTTATGAAATTACTTAAGTGTTTATATGGAAAATATTTAAAAACTTTATTTTATTACATTTTTCCTTTTTCAAATTTAAGAACAACAGTTACTAGATCTTTTGGTTTCATTGAGATCATACAATTAAATGGTATAAAATTCTAACAAAGGGTGTCATATAAATAGACATTTGTAAACTAAACAGTATATTAAGTAAATTTTATTTTTAAAAAGGTTAAGTTTTTTAGATTGTAGTTTATCTGACGAGAGATTTTATAATTCAAGTCGGTTCTTGGTCAAACCAGCGGAGCACACCTGGGGTTATTTTGGACCAAGCGATAATATTCACTGGACAAATGAACAGTTCCATAAATACATGAATGGCAAGTGATCAATAGATTAATATCACACGTTTTATACATGACGGCATTGATTGATTTTAAGCAATTTTAATGCATTATGACTTTAAAATATGAGCTATAACAAAATTGACCAGTCACCAAAAAGTAGGAAATGAAAATTTTAATTTGCACAAATCTTGCTAATAGGTATCATTAATAAATATTTTTTGCTTAACTAGATGGGTATTAAAATTTGTGTTGAACGTTATTTTTTAGGTTTTTGTTTGATCAATTTAAGGTATAAAAATGCTTTTATTAGACAGAAATGATTGAAGTATAACAGTATGTTTTAATTTGAATTTTAATTTAAAATCTATACTATCATTTTCTAAAACCAACAAAGCATTGAACATACTGGTTTGACTAATTTTGAGATATGACTCAGCTATTGGACCTCCGTATTAAAATATTACATTTTCTTTTCAGACTTTGGTTTTGTCAGATGTGTAGCAACTTGGCAAGAACAGAGAAATTTCTCATACTTAGCTATAGATGCTCTTCAGAATCACAGCTTGGCATGGGATTTAAGGCATGAGTTATCAAAGTTATACGCTTTGAAGCCAGACCTTTCAGGTAACATTTTATTTACATTGTTTTAAACAAACCAAAATCGCATAATTCGAACATTTCTTACATAAAATTTACTTTCTAATAATAACTAAAGGGAACAAAATTATTGAATTTTTAAGAATTCATGTTAGTAATTAACAGATAAACGATGGGGAAAAACTACTTTGCAGATTTTTGTCACATCTTTAGGGAAAAAAAGAATGGTTGACTATTTTGCTAGAACGTTTATACATATAAACTAACGTAACCTAACAATTCCACATTTTCTAGAAAAACCTGAATTTTGCTAAAATTTCTCAGTTTTGCTTTTAAATGGTTCATCTCCGACGTTTGTTTGTGCGTCGTGATTTGACTGTTAATATTAAAATTTTCTTTCTCGAACTTATGCTATCAACTTAATAAATCATGTCTGAGTTAATGTCTTTCTGATTTGAACAAAAGGAGGAGTTCCTATTAGGGATTGATTGTAAAACATTTCAAAAAATATTCTCCTCTAAATATACAAGATATATACGTTAGTCATTTTATTTATAATATTTTTAGGTCATCTAGTGTCTGATTTGCTTATATGGTTGCCATGGGTCTCAAATGGGGAAACAGCAAGGCATTTTGTGGGGAAAATGCTAATAAATTATATATTTGTCATTATATCTGGAAAACTGTCAACTTATTGCATAGGTTGTATATTAGAACACTGTAGGTACTGATTTGCAAATTATCTGAATGTAAAGTTTAAGGTCATGTCTTTAAAGGTCAAGGTAAATTATTATAAAATCTATATTAACTTTTCGTATAGGCATATAATCATTAGAATATTATTAGTATTGATACAACGATTAATACAAGGGTCATTTCAAAAAATATAATTCAAGGTCAAAGGTTTAATGTCCAGGTTATAGTTGCAAAAGTATACTGAAATTGTTAATAATTGGGAAATTATTCATTGTGCTTTTTCATTTTTGAAAATACAGTTATTATCTATTGTAGTTTGCAAATGATTTTGTACAAATCCTCAGGAGAGAACTAATGCATATGGGCCTTTTGTTTATATTTTACTATTTGCCAAAATAAAACCAAATTAAGTGTTGAAATCGATCATATTTTCATAACAGAATTCAATCGCCAATGCTTGACCTTCATTCGTTTTTTTTAAGTCACTGGTCAGTAAACATTTTAATTGATGTCAACGTCTGTTCAACTACACGTTGATGATCTTTAGCTAGGATATTTACGAAATTCATAAATGTTTTAAATATTTCTTCTCATACAAAAATATAAAGATATCTAATATTTTTAAACTATGCAGTCAAAATAAAGGTAAATGCATCTTGGTCAATTTTCAGAATGGATTTATTCCACCATGGTTCCATTGCAAAATCCAAGAACATGCTTATTAAATGTTTTGATAAAAGATCAGATTGAACATAAAATTCTATTAAATTAATTTATCAAGTGAGCTTTATAACATAAATAAAAGAATCTTGACAGTCTATTCAATAACTTGCCTCCGTGAAATGTGATTATGATTTTTGACCGGGGCGTATAAGTAAAACCATTACAGAGCCTTTCTTCCCTATCAAATGTTGTCAGCGTAACAAAACAAACATAATTATTAGATAATAATTTTCAATGTTGCGGTAACAGCTTGTAGGGTTTCAAAAAAAAATTTAACCTGAATTGGATGACAATTGCACTTGTTATATATATCAGGACTTGCGCAGCACAATATTTTTTTCAAGTCATATCCCCGTTTAAGATGTAAACATATCATTTCCACCAGTATAATAGTTATACTTCTACGGTCTACAAGACCCTAGATTTCTTGATATATAAGACGGGTAGTTGTTTTTTTTAAATAGTTTGTCATTTCAAGATGTGACTAAGGCTTTAAATTTTTACCATTTCGTATGTGGTAAACAAATATTGGGGCAACAGTTAATATGTTATTTAATTTAACTTTATATTAATGTACATGTACATCATTATGGAAAATTTTTGTGCACTTTTATGAAATAAATTGAATTTTTTAGCATCCTATTCCCTCTTGTGAAACCCCATTAAGTGTTGCCAAACTGTTGAATAATACAAAACTTTTATAAATTCATCAAGGAACATACTACTTGGCACAGAAGATGGAAGATGAATGATCCATCAAAGTTTTAGACATGCTTTGCGGTCTTACGATCGCAATTTCTTCTTGGTTTTTTTATTATTCAGAAACATTAAACAATGAAAATTGTTTTTGCAAAGTATACCATGTGCTTTATATAAAAGAATATGATCAAAGTATTTTAAATTTCTGTCTTAAAACACATCTAATAATATGTAACACAAGTAGGTTTTACTTGTGTAATTCCCATTACGTTTGTGTAATATCATGTTGTTCCGTATACAAGTGTAGGTTTCGAGTATTAAATGTCGTTTTACTAAAATTTGGTGTCCGATATGAATAAATGTAGACCCCCAGCTTGTATATCTAGATAAGTACCCGTTTTTATAGTTCCATCAGTGCTGAAAAAGTTGCTTATAAAATGAAAAAAGATATACAAAATGAAAAAAATTGTAACTGGAACATATCACTGCAAATGCAGACAAAACAATGATAATTTAAAAGTAAATGACAGAAACACCAAAAAACACAGACAAGATAGGAAAAATACATGTTGAATGATAACCATAGATTTGATGAAAAATAACACTATATTTGATATTTTTCAGGTTATGTTGATGTACAAAATAAATATTCTGATCAAACATGTTATGGCTTCACACTACAGTTTACACCAGATGGCGCTTTATCAAAGTTGATGGATCCACTTTTTAATGTAATTTTCATTTGATTGTTGAATAATGCTGTTTTGTCCATGCATGTTTAAATCCACAGAACCCATGTTTTTTGTGCAAGGAGAGTATTTGAGGCACTGTCAGACAGTGGATATCAAAGGTTTTATTTTGGTTTACAAATTCCATAAAAGTGACTCTATATCTCCTTTAAAATCATGGTATTTGATTAACCACGTGGTGATCATCTGATCATAGAGAACATGTTCTTACGGGTCCCAATTGTTTGGCAATGATGTCTCTTTTAGATTTAAAAAGATTTAATAAAAATAGATGACCACGTCAAATTATGTAAACTTATGTTTTAGGAAAACGAAGTAAAATAAATTACATATGACTACAATTTCCTGAAAAAATGCAATATTGAGACAAATCATACACAGTTGTCTCGTTACTGTTTATGTACATTACAATGCCATTGTTCTTTTATTTTGCACTGGACAGTTTCCCCACATAAACCAAACAGATGCTTTTTGAAAACATGTTTAGCCTTTAAACTTTAATTTATTTAGCAACATTTTTTAAATTAGTTAATTTATTATCATAAGTCATATATTCAATTTCAGTGTACAAGTACGAAAAGATTGTTAAGAGTTGCCTTAAGAAAACAAAGTGAGTCTCACTGCCTAGTTTAAAATCTCGGTTATGCAAATTTGTTTTTGTTTAAGTTTGGTCGTGGTTTTGTCTTGACAGCTAGTGAAAAATCTTACCTGAACGGCATTGTTATGTAGTTGTGATACCATAACTTTATTTTGTACAGTCAAGTTCTTTTTAATTCTATAGTTATCATATTTTGTTTTAGACATCATGGGCCTCGAAAACTAATTTATTAGGAAAGTTTGTGTATCAGACGTTTGATGCTGGGGACTTCAATTATTTTGACCGGCATTATGCCTGGACTGGTTCGTTTTTAGATGCTGTTGGGAAAAGAAATATGTCTATGAATGCGTCACCTGTCAGTCAGCTATGGCAAACATCTCTTGTCAACTTATACAGAAGTAAAGGTGAGTATCTTATATGATGGATAAGCTGTATATATGAATTTAATGCTTTCAGGTTTCTACAAGAACCAACTTTTAGCCCATACGTATGAAATACAGTGGAATTTACAATGTATGTTATACTGGCAATTTGATTATGTTCATGTTTGTGAGAGTCAATGTATACAAAAATAACTGTATAATTGTAATGTGTCATATGTGAACAATTTGAAACAACTTCATTCCTCATGTTGATGGATAAGTTGACGGATAAAAAAGATAATCCAAATATTTGAAAATTAATGAATTCGAAGTTGCAAAACTAAATGAATCCATATTCAGCCAAGGAATGCTTTGCATGAGGAAACAAACCTTAGTTTTAAAGAAATTTCAAAAATCAAAATAGCTGAAACTTTTTCCACAAGGTACACTTTCTAAATTTCTTTCAATTAAGTTATCAAAAATGTTTAGTTTAACGTTAGTTTGATAGACAATATTTAAAACTTATTGCTGATGGACATGATGTGTAATTTATGTAAAATTTAAAATTCTTAGTTTGAAAGACGTCCTTCAATGGCCAATCAATCAAAACTCATTGGATATTGAAATTAACTCATAAACAAGTTTGAATTGCTGTAGTCCTGGGTATTTACCTGTTCAATTAGAAATGAATCAATATGAGTTATCAATGGATAGCTATGTTATATATTAATCAGATTAGCCTAAATGAAGGAGTTTTTACCTAATAGGAGGGATTGTAAAATGAAGATTAAACAAATCTTTTTCTGAATATACAAGATATATACATTAGTTGTTTAAGTAATTTTGTTTCAAATTTGCTCAAATGATTGCCATGTGGTTTAAAATGGAGCAATAGAAAAAGCAGTTGGTTGGAAAATTGCCAAAATTATATATTTGGCAATGTATCCGAAAAACTGTCAACTTTTTGCATAGACATGTATATCAGAACATTGCAGATACTGATATGACGATCATTTTGATTTATTGTTCAATGTTATAGGTTTAAAAGGTCAAGGTCATAGATGCATAAGAATACTGAAATAAGTAACTATCTAAGAAACTATAAACTTATTGTATCGGCATGTATATATTCGCTTATTGCAGGTATTGATACATCGATCAATTTGATATATGCTTCAAGTTCATAGGTTCACAGGTCAATGTCATAACTGCATAAGTATATCTAATTAGTTATTTATCTTGAAAACAAAAAAAAACTTTCATAGGCATGTATATCAGAATATTGTAGGTTTTGATAAGACAATCATTTTTATATATGGTAAAAATTCACGCATTTAAGGGTCAGGGTCATAGCTGCATAATAAGACTTACAATTTTAATCATGTTAAAAACTATTGTTGTTTTTTACAGACATATTTTGTTGTTTTCACAATTTTATGAAATGAATTGACAGCTTTTTAAATAAAATAAAATTTTGACTGTTTTTCTGATGGTTAAATAGATCTTCATTGCTTATATTTTTTAAATTTATTAATTTATGATTTGTAATTTATGAATTATTTAAAGTTATATTCAAAAAATCACTGTATCAGCTGTAAACACTCCAGACAGCTTATTTAAAACACCCCTTTTGACGCCATACCGAGTACAATTACCAGCATCCTGTTACAGTGGAAGGGTATATATAAATTAAAACGTTTTGAATACAGGGAACTTTTTAAAAAGATAATGATTAAGCAAACGCAAACAAACCAGTTCATGTTAAAACCACAGTCCCATAAGTAAAAACTTTGAAAACTGGCTAATATAGCTCCACATATAAACACATCAAAGCCTTGTGTCTGCATGTTTCAGATAGGTAAGTAACTCGTGTTTAGCTAGCTACATGTGCCACGTCCTAAATCAAATTTTAAGAACGAAAGAGAGGACTATGGGACATCTCATATATCCAGTAGCAGTTTAGATACAGCGACTTCATATTTTTGAACAATTTTTTGTGAAACAAATCATAACAAACGCCTAATTAAGATATTACATGTATAATTTCCAGAGGGCTGCAGTTTTATAGCTGAAATACAGCTATGGGATAATGAAGCGGTTACAAATTATGGAGCTCCAAGTGTTATTTATATTACCTATGATGCATCTTCAGTTAAGGTAAATGGAGCTTTGCAGCCAAGTAAGTACCTTTAAACTAAATATATTTATGTATACTATTAAAAGAATAAATCTCAAACATACCAGTTTATGTTCATATCAGAATCGAAAATCGTGAAACTGGCAAATTAAGTTAAACATGTGAACTTCCACAAGGGGAAGTGAGACTGTGTGCTCTGGAAGGGTATAATTCATTATTAGTATGTACGTTTTCCATCTTTGTCAGTTTTAGGAGAATTTACTAAACATAATTAAACAGTTAAATGCTTAAACAGGAAACTGCTGTGAATAAGAAAATACAAGAAAACTTTGTAATACATGTACATTCTCAAAGCTGTTTTTAATTAACCTTGTAAATAAAAAAACATCTACCTGCTCACAGTGTTAGGTTGAAGTAGATCTTACATATTAATTCTTCAAATTATTTTTGCCAATGGTATCAAAGACTTCAATTTAAATCAAGCATCTTTGCCAAGGAGATTTAAAACTTTGCAGTTGTTTTTTTTTTTCTCTCTAGAAATTGATGTTTCTTTACAATGGTTTGGAAAAACAACAACAAGACTTCCAGAGTCATTGAATTTTGTATTCATTCCGACACAGAATACTGACGGAGCTCATTGGATGATACATAAACTAGGTCAATGGATTGATCCCCTTAATGTTGTACTCAATGGTAGTCAAAGACTACATGGTAGGTCAAACAGATAAAGATATATAGAATAAGCAAAATATCACATTAAAAGATTTCTGGTTATAGATATATTGTATTTATTTCTTTCAGAAGCAAGACTCCAGCTCTCACATTTTACATAGATACTCACAAGTAATTAATAAACAATTATAGTCATATAATTAAACAGAGAAAAAACATAATATAATTTTCAGCAATTATTTTTATTTAAAACAAATTAAGATTCTGAATTTAGACACAAAAGATCATGTTAAACAAACAGTTGACATTAAATTTTGTTATTTAACGGTGAGTGTCACAATGCTTATGTTTTTGCTGACGTAGATACATGTATTTGGAGACAATTAACTAGTAGTATGACAACTCTTGCTACAAATGTCAAAAGAATTTTTTGTTGTTAAAATTTGGCAGAGTAACAAACGTATTAAAGATTTTTGGTGGACTAGATATATGTTGTAAATTTGGAGATATTTTTAGCAGAATAAGTACTTGCTACAAATTTCTAAAAGATCTTTTATGGACTACATACCTTTTACAAATGTTTACAAGATTTATTTGACTAGGATTTGAAAACTTCGCCGGTGGTGTTGTGGTTATTGTCAATGTAAATACCTATGTTTCGATTCATCACATAGATATGTTATGCCCAAAAGATGATCATTTATTAAACAAACATACCAGTCCTTGACCATATCACAATCCCAAAAACAAAGTAAAAACTTTGCAAACTGGCAAAATATGTTATACACGTGAACTTCCATCAAGGAAGTGAGGCCGGGTGCTCCGGAATGGTAAACACCTCCTGTAAAAGAAAATGGTATTTTTGTGTGTTAATTGTTTAAAGTTGTTAATTTTTTCTTTCAGTTGTGGATAGAGGAGTCTATTACATAAATTCCAAATCACAAGGGATGGAGATTGTGTCATACGATGCTGGATTGGTTAATGTCCTTACCCCGGACTGGGGCGTGAATGCGTTCTCACTCCCGCTTAAACCAATAATGTCAGTGGATGGCATGGCATTTAATCTGTATAATAATTTGTGGGGTACAAATTACATATACTGGTATCCTTTTGAACAACGCGATATTGATCAAAAATTCAGATTCACACTTAATTTTGAATCACCCAAATCTAAGTTTTACAAGGTTTATCAACAGAAAAGTCAGGCACTTAAATTTGTTAGCTCTCTTAAGGACACGAATTGGAAGTTTCCTGGATAAACTCTTATATAAAATATAAGTGAACTGACCATTTTTATTTACAGACAAAATTTGCATAATAATTTTGATGTTAAATTACTTTTAACACACACATCTACTTATGTTTTTCACAATTTTTTTTTACTTTTTAGTAAATTATCATATAGATTACCTTACATAAGTAGTGTTTAGCAAGGATTTAAATTGTTAATTTCTAATTTCTTGTTTTGTTTTTCTAATTAATAGTCAATGCTCATTTAGATTAATTAGTTTTGGTTTTTTTTTTCATTCCGAATTTAAACTTAAATATTTTGTTTAAGGTTTTTTGTCTGAAATAAAGCAAAAAATAAGCATGTAACTGTGATGTTTCCTTACTAGTATTTCCATAATGTTTCCGCAAGCATCTAAAATAAACATGACGATAACTCATTTTGCTAGTTGATTTTTCACAATAAATTGTGATGTCTGAACAATATTGAAAGTTTGTCAGCAGGATGGGGATTTCTTATATTATTTGTAAATGTTGTTAACCCTATGGTCCTTACTTAGGTTATATATGCTGATTTTTTTACATGTTTGATATTTATCAGTCTAAAAATCAACTTGCTATAAACCGTTACATATATAACTTATTATGTATGTACACTTGTCATGTTCAATTTCCTTATTTATTATTATTATTATTATTATTTTTTATTATTTATTTATTTATTTATTTATTTATTTATTTATTTATTTTTTTGATAATTTAAACCTACTGCGATATACATGTATTTATTGATTGACAATTGATAACATAAGAATTATTTGCCCTTGCTGTTATTAGTTTAACAATCATCATTTTATTATTAGGTTATTTAATAAAAAAAATTAAATCATAGAATGTCCAATATTAACATTTGCACTGCAATTCTTCTAAATAAATTGTTTTGTGAGGAATGGCATTCATAGTGACTTTTTATATGTTCATTCATAATGACTGTAATTGCCATTGATCACATCACCGGCTGATGACTACATAAGGTGCAATACACATGGAATTTAAAAATTAAGGTTAACAAAAATGTCTGGTTTTTTTTTTTTTTTTTTTTTTTATACTTTTTTAAGATTCCGGGTAAATGAGCTAAATTTATAGCTCATAATATTTAAAGACTTTAAAATTTTAATGAAAAGTAATCAAATAAAAGTTAAAAATGACTGAAGAAAATAAAAGCAAATAATACAATTAAACACAATTCTACAGATAAATATTCTACCGTCTGCTATTTTTTGGAATCGTATATATCAGGATATACCTAAATAATCAGCGTCTATGGAAAAATTGCTGTACCTGAATCTGAGCTAGAATTTCCGCTGGGAAATTTTGATTTATATCCACCAGAATGTTGGTAAATGTCGTTCAGTGATGAGGAGAATTAAAAGTTGGAAAAAATTATAATAATAATATAACATATATAAAAGGAAAACGATGAATGCGTCACATATTGTGTAATCACCAAAGAAAATAGTATCAATAGTATCAGAAACTGTTTCAATTGTTACACGACAATTTTCTAAATTTCATTTCTAGTCAATAAAAAATAAGCCTGCAGTAAATGAGAACCGCTATAGGTTTCTTCTCTTTTTCTCAAAATTTTAGACTGGAATAAAGAAAACGTGGGTCTGAAAATAAATATATATGCGGTAGACGTATACGAACTTTCTGAAACGCTGGCTCAATTCTACTACGTGGTTAAACCAAAGTCTTCAAAAGATGAAGAGAATGTGATTTCAGTGTATGATAGAAACACACTGATAAATATCAGAGCAGCTATTAATAGACACTTAGCCGATACCCATAGGAATATTGATACAATTGGTGACAAGGAGTTAAAAAAGCCAGTTGGATACTAGATGGTCTTTTGAAGGAAAGACTGAAAAATTGACTTTTAAAAAACATAAACAAATTATTGAGAAAACAGATCTTATTAAAATATCTTTTTACCTTAATGAGGCTTCTACACCCCCGATTATTCTGATACAATGCGTATGGTACTACATCTCAATAAAGTTTATATCCCGTGGAATTGAAATTTACTACCAGCTTAAAACTGATTCATTTGAGTTTCATATTTACACTAATGGTTAATACGTTACCCTGAAACACAGCAAAAGAATTATTAGGGCGTCTTGGCAACTATTCAAAATATGTCCGAAAAGCGCATGTATGCTACTGAGATTGATCACTGTCCTGTCTGTATGCTTTGGCCTTTGCTTAAAAACAGATATTCTGCTACTAGTTTATTAAATCAGTATCGTAAGGATTCAGACTTTGATCCCGATTAATACAGTTTAAAGAAATACCCACGAATATGCGTTGTGATAAACATGGTACGTATTTCAAAGATTAAACGTATGTAATATACATAGATTTAGCGATGTGAGCTCTTTATATATCGTGTACGGACACCAGTTGAATGAATAGTCCTTCAAGTTTTGTTTTTCTTTGCTTGCAAATAGCCATTTCTGTTGATGTCTGGGAAATACAGGAAGTAATAGAAACTGAATTTTTTTTTTCAAAATCGCTCATTCACAATTATTTAAGGAATGCCAATGACAACATTGTCTTTTAAAAATAACTTCACGACATAAGCCTAAAAAATGCAATGTTGATATGTTTATAGAAATGCCACAGAAAAGTGCGATTTATGACGGGTGTAAGTCTTGTTGACAAAAAAACTTGGCAGATATCCAATATGACGTCATTGATGATGAAGGTCAGAGGTTAAAAAATAATATCGCCAAGAATTTAACAATTTAACCGAATATCTGTAAATTATCTCGTTTTGAAGAGATTATAAAATAAAAAGAAATCAAAATCGTTATTAGAGATCCAAAAGGTTTTTTAATCTTTATAAAACTGAACTGTAGCAAAATGACAGAGCGTACGCCTCGAGGGCAACAGCTCGTGAATTCGAACCCCCTGTCAGGTCATACATTTAACCATTGAACAGCATAGCTATGGCAGTTATTGGATTATAAATGACATAGCATTGCCTGGCAAACTGAATTACGCGCGTTAGCGCGTTATAATTGGTTTGCCTGGCAAAGCTATGTCTTTTATAATCCAATAACTACCATAGCTATGCTGTTCAATGGTTATATTTACATTATATTAATTATTAATTAATTTTTTTGAATTTTTGTCACATCAATTTGAATTTTCCCGCCTTCAACGAGAAGCGGGTTCAATTACTGGAACAGCGTAACAATGTAAACAAATTATAGTACAACATGAAAAAAACACGGAACTCGCAAAAATTATTGTTTTGCACGTCTTATATAAAACATCAATTTTGTCACTTTTATAACAATTTACGAAATTATTTTAAAAAAAACGAATTTCCCGAGGCGGATGACGAGCAAGTGAACAGTCTCGAATCTGACACGAAAATGATGTCTCACTCTCGCTGTCATTTTTGGAAATTTAAAAGTGCAGTGCGAGAAATTGGAATCTAAGAAGAAAGGAGTGAATTAATTGGATGACGGAAATGTAATCTGCTTTGGAAAGTCATAGTTTCTGTCATTATTATTCGTAGAACTTGTGGAACTGACCACATGATGCGACCCAGAGTGTGACCCATTTAGGCGCGGTACAACAGCTGATTCAATGTTAAAATTTTTTTGCAGGGTGAGTTAATTCTGACAATGAGTTACTATGACGTTTTTCACAGGGGCTTGGTGTCAGGATTTCGGTATTTTTGTTTTAAAGATTATTTATTGGTATTTTTATTACATGCGAGGTTGGTACTAGTTCATACATATCGATAACTTTGCCTGAAATCCATTTTTAACAAACTTCAAAAAATCCGAAATATATAACATTTGAAAAAACTCCCTTGACAAGAAGCCCCCGTGCGTTTTTTCTGTTGTGTTGAGACAGTTCTGTTGTAAGATTGGGAGAAGCTTCTCATTTATAGTTCGACATAAACAAATTTGTGCCGAGCTTCGTACCCCAGGTCATTGAGATGCTGAATAGCCGTCACCCGAAAACAGCAAGGAGTGTAGATCTAATTAGTTTCAACTTATGGCATTTGTCAGATAAAAACGGCAAACGGCCCTCTGAAAATTTTTTGGTTGTATTTCATATTTTTAAGTTAGATATTCTCCAGACTCGTCAATGTGAAACTCAATATTATGACTGTGATTTTAACTGGTGGTGAAATTCCATAGCTCGGGCAGAGACATATATTACAATATATGTCTCTGGCTCGGGAAATAAAATTTACAGAACAGATGGTACCGTACACACTTTTTCAGTATTATGGGAGAAATAAAGGTACTTTTTACATGATTGGAAATTTTCCGTTGTGTATTTAATTGAATGTATATTTTAAAATTGATAAATATTTTTTTCTCAGACTGTGTTGTTGTTTTGTTATGTAACTTCTTAAAAAATAGTCCAGAGAGTAAAATATTCATACGCATAGTGTAATGATCATGTGATCAATGTCAGTTATTGTACAGTATTTGCCACATGTCTCAAACATGTTTATATAGTTAAGTTGCAAAGCAAATGTAAATATAAGGCTTTAAAATTTAGGATATTGCCTCCTAACCTGGCGTTTGGTATTACTACAGAAAAAAGAGTAAAGACTGATTCACTCGGTGCCAAAAACTAGACTGGGGAGTGGTATGCTTTCTTATTAGGTGAGCTAGCACCTTACCAAAATGTCTCCCTGGCTGCGTGCTAGTACAAGGCAGGCAAAACTAGAAAGCCGTGCATACGCGAACTTGTTCTTGGATTTTTCCATAAATATTAATAACCTTGCTCTCGCTGTTGATGTTGCGACTTTAAACAACAACTGAAATTACAACTAAAACAACGAATTGATGAAACTATCAACGACTGTGTGAGCTACTTTACGGATTACAGTCCATCACGTGCCAGATTTGAATCTTACCAAGAATTAACAGCCAAAAAATAAGCTAGTGGAATGATAATTTAGAATATAAAAAAAATAATAAAATCATCAATAATGGCAAAAAGGTTACTTTATAACAATTTTATAGGTTGTGTCTACAAACATATTAAATATCATACGTGTGTAAACCAAAATTACATAGCTTATATTATATGTGTGGAATACTCTTATTACTTTTAGTTTAAGCAATGTATTCAGAAAAAAATTATTGAATTACATTTAGATACAGTTTTTACTAATTGGGATCCTGGAACAAGAAAAAACACTTATTTTAACCGGTTTTCTGTACATTTAAAATATTACAATTTATATACCGGTATCATGGCATTGAATACTACATAAAGTTAAGTACAGCATTAAAAAAAAAGAGAGAGAGAGAGAGAGAGAGAGAGAGAGAGAGAGAGAGAGAGAGAGAGAGAGAGAGAGAGAGAGAGAGAGAGAGAGAGTGTGTGTGTGTGTGTGTGTGTGTGTGTGTGTGATACGCTGATGTTTTCATATTTTTAATTTTGATGCATACATATGAACAATGGAGTATGGATAGTTTTTCAGTAAAATCGTTTAGATGACGAATAAAATCATAAACATAAAAACGAAAATATAAAAACATAAAAAAATAAATAGACATAAAAATATTAGGGAAAAAAAAATAGCATTTAAATAGTTTAAATTAGCATAAAAACAGACACTATGTGCTGTATAACGAAAAAGCATCATAGGTTGTAAACTCCTGTAGTCCGAAACTCGTGGAGCAAAATTGAAAACTTACCCTCAGTAATCACGAATAACCAAGAACGGTAATAATATAATAAACCGGCAAAATTAAAAAAAAAAAAAAAAAAAAGAGCGGTAATTCAAACAAAACGTCTCGCTTACAAACAACTGGTCGTGCAATTTATCGGTAAGTAAGATCGATTGACTAAGAATAAGCGGATATTCTAGATTCTTTGATATTTGCATGATCGGCCTTGAATTAGGTATTGCACACTCGGCCATAAAAGTAGAGTGTTGTGATCTAGATCTTTATGTTCGTCATTGCGTAAAATAGCATCTAAATTTTTTCGCTATGTCAATAATGCGTTCCAACACCCTTCCCATGTGAAAATCCAGGTAGTTTCCGAGTCGTACAGTAATTTTCAAATTGGAACGTTCTCGAAGTCAAACGCATTTATTTTATTATCATCGATGGCGCTGATAAAATTTGTGCTTCCGTGGAGCGGAAAAGTTTTATCGGACCTCTTACGAATCGCAGGATTGAAGGGCGATAAATAATGCTCATTTCGCGGAACTACCTCTATGTGTACTTCTTAAACGTTAAACGCGTAAACAAAATTGTCAATCGCTTGCTTTAGCTACGCCTCTACGCGTCCAACGGGCAACTATCTCCCACCAACCAAAACATGTCCACTCCTACAGCAGTTGAAGGAGGACCAGGCGTTATTCTATCGGTCGGTAAATCTGCATTTTTTCTTATGTTTAACGCCTAGCTTGAGCCGGCGGCAGTTTACACACTGATAAATAAACGAAGATATTGATCTTTTAGCCGCAGTAACTGGCTGTAAGCAAAGCATCTTTGGTAATATGCCCCCCTTGGTGTTCAGTCGATTTATGATAATGATGTATCAGTAGTGTAGTTATGTGACGGTTATATTGAGTTGACCTCCAAATCAGCGTCTTCTTCTCTGATTTTATTCAGTATACAACCAAACCTTAATACAGCATCTCTATCTACACATGAACCTAACTTAATTATCTTTTTTCCCGTATAGCTTTGCCATTTGATTATCTCGAAATTTCGTTTGGAAAACACTGTTGGTGGGCATTTTTTTATGAGAATGATTTCAGCATCATTGTAGTGTTTGAGGTTCTTGTATGTCGAACACAGATTCCATCCGACACGTTTGCTGCCAGAATGTCAAAACGAATTGGCGATGTGCTCTAAATGTCCCGATTCGTGTGATTTACAATTAGAAACACCGGTGGTATGCACAATTATTTCGGTAGAATTTCTAGATCGTTTTGTGATTCAATAAGTGGAAAGCTCTGTTTTAATTCAGTTGTAGGTTCTATCTGCTTACAAATCTACTCGGGACCTATAATATAGTGACTTACATTCATGTTGCTTACCTAAGAAGAAACCGGCAGGATTCTTATAAGTAGAATTCCACTGTATCTACGCGTCTGTGTCAGTATACAAAAGGACAACCTTGCTGTCGGTGAAATACTCTACAACACATGACTAACCCCTCCGTCTTAAATATTTTTAAGGACTCCATAATGACCCTTAAATAAGTCATTAAAGACCCTTTAAGCTCCCTTAAAGCCAATGTAAAGCACATCCATCATTTAGGGAACTTCAAGAACCCTGAAAGAACACCTTTCAGGTCTTAAAGGAATATTTAAAGATCCTTAAGGGAACTGACAGATCTATTAGAATGTCTTTAAAGATCCTTAAAATGTTTCATTAAAACTATAAAAATAATATTTAATGAAACGATGGAAATCAAATTCATTCAGTTTAAGGTATTATTTGTTTTTAGTACATTTTGAATGTTTATAGTTTATAAGACATAGGATACATAAAAATCACATGTCCAAATTCTAGATTTACAGATATAAACTAATTTCTACATTAAATTTATATAGAGGGCCGTAGGTAGTTTCCTACTAATGCTGGTTTCTTACTTCATAAATAAAGAATGTACAGTTTTCACCGTGTAGGTGAACAACCTTTGTTTTAATAAAATCGACAGTAAGCATAAAGTAATTAATAGTCTTTGTTAATTGTATACAGCAGTACTAGACCACAGGTGATTTCACTTGGCTTTGATGTGCAGTTTGTTATCTAGGTACGAGGTCATAAGGAAGTCAATTAACACGTTAAAATGATTATGTTACCCTTGAATTCTGGTGTTAAAAATTTAAGTGTTTGGGAAAGTGATTTAAATCAACAGACAATTTTGATATGTAAACATCATATGCCACTCGATATTGTGAACAAGATGTTTCTTAAGAATAGTCGAATTCTTACACGGTTCGTAATTTGTACCTCGACCGTCTACTGTGATATTAATCTTATTAACAGGGATCGAATCCGATGCGTGCATTCCATTCAAGCAAACATTGACGATAATTATCCAGTCTAACAGAAGTTTTTTTTAATTTTTATTTATTTATTTATTTATTTATTTATTTATTTATTTATTTATTTATTTATTTATTTATTTATTTATACCGAATAATGAGCGTATGTTTAGCTCATATTTACTGTTCATGTACATGTTGAATTTCGGACACGCCCCGCCTAGCAAAAAATTGAATGTTTAACTGCAAGTCAAACGCGGGTATGTGATCAGTGATACGTTCGAGATGAGAGAAACACTGAGTAACCTCTGGAGTAACGATTTCTGAAGTATCGTTTGCAATATCAATACACTAAAAATTAATCGGCACTGCGATAGTAGTATAATCATTTATTGCTCGGATTGTAAAATTGTTAGCAGCGCGTTCTTCGAACACTAACTGTGTCCGAGCAAGAGGTCGCTTTTCTGCGGTTGGTCGGCAGGATGAATTTCAACTAACAGACTTTTACCACACGATCTGCCATTATACCCGTTACCACATAAAGTAGAACATTTGGGTGCAATACAATGTACAGGAGACCACACCTTCCCGCTATGACAGGTCCCAGGGATGTCTACAACTACATGAATTATTGTACAGTGCAGACTATTGTTTTTTTGTTCACATATAACATTGACTTTACAGTCGCGAGAAAACTGTTTAGTCGAAGCGCAACATCTGACAATAATATTGTTTCAGTGACTTACTTCGTTCTTGTAACTTTACCTTCCGTCCACCTGGGCTTCCATACTTATACGTGTATATAGTTTGTTTGTTTTTTTTTTTTTTTTTTTTTTTTTTTGTACTGAAGTAACGACCTTTTTCACTTTTTAAAAATTAAAAAGCTATAAATAAAGAAAATTACATTTAGAAGTTTACTCGACCTTTAAAAAATACCCTTGAATATGCGTTGCAATAAACTTTGGTACATATAACATATTTAACATACATGTATATAGTAAATATATAGTAAAAACTTAAACTCGGTAATTGCGAATAACTAAGAACTATGAGGTGCCGTTTTAACATTTGTTCAGTATTTTGTGATATCACTAATTCTATTTTTTGATATCACTAATTCGAATTAGTGATATCACTAATTCAACTTGATTTATTGATATCACTAATTCGAATTATTGATATCACTAATTCGAATTATTGATATCAAAAAATAGAATTAGTGATATCACTAATTCAATTTGATTTAGTGATATCAATAAATCGAATTAGTGATATCAATAATTCATTGACGAGAAACGAAAATAAAGAGTCCTCCCTTAAAAGTAGTACTGCAGCAAATCTAAAATTAAATCTTTTTTTGAGAGAGACATGTGATTTGGCAGTCAGCTATTTACACCAAAAGATGTAAAAAAAAAAAAAAAAAAACCCAACCAAATGCGGGTGTTCTGTTTTTATAGTTATTTTTCTGAGATATATTTTTATATAACAAAATTTTAGATCTATTATTACCCAACAGTGGTCGATAATACGAGCTCAAAATTCACAATTAAATCATAGCTTTACTACGTAATATTGAGTTTAAATTAAAAAAAAAACTTTCTTTATAAAGGAGATGACACTTTGTCTTATATTTTTACTACATAAAATGCACCCAAAGTAACAACAAAATATTAAATAAAATGTTGATACAACAAATCTAACGATGCGCAATAAATTTTAAGGGAGCGTTCATTGTGCTATACGATTTAGTGATATCACTAAATCGATTTTTGGATATCAATAAATCAGTTTGATTTAGTGATATCAATAAATCGAATTTTTGATATCACTAATTCGAATTAATGATATCACTAAATCATATTAGTGATATCACTAAATAAAAATGAATTAGTGATATCACTAAATCGAATTAGTGATATCAAAAAATCAAATTATTGATATCAAAAAATCGAATTAGTGATATCACTAAATATTTTGTGATATCACTAAATATTTTGTGATATCACTAATTCGATTTAGTGATATCACTAATTAAATTATTGATATCACAAAATACTGAATAAATAGTAAAACGGCACCTCATAAAGAACGGTAATTAACCGGAAAAATATAAAACAAAAAACGTTTATTTATTCAAAACAAAATGTAATGTGTAATATATTATAAGATAATTCGAAATAAATAAATAAAGGAATGAATGAATAAATAAAAAGGGACATATATAGTCGGAAAATTGCGTATTTTACCATAACTGCTGGTATATTCAAGTGTGTTTGCTTAAGAAAACGAACGCGGCTTACTTTTTATATTATCTCGGATAACTTAATTGCGTGGTTGAGTTTTTATTCAGTGTTACATCAGTATTGTAACAGCTATAAGGGGAATAGAATGTGAAAAAATGGATATTGCTATGCAAAATATACACTCATTGGATAAAAAATCAACACACTCGATTACATTATACAAGGTTTATTGTTGACCTTAACAAAGGACCCATCTTTTTTCTCCCATAAAAATAATGTGTAAAACTGACTGACCAATTCTACAGCACATCAAAAGAATACAATCAAGGTTACTGTACTGTGACAAACGTCTACATACATTGTAGAAATATCGACTTTTCCTCGCCGGTGTGTTTAATAACATGGCATTGGTGTTTTATTATCACATAATGATAATATAACAGAATTATACTACACACTTACGCGAGCGAATGATAAAACATGGTCCCCAGTAGCAAAATATTCTCACTCTAACATAGTTATCCTATATTTTACTCTGTGTTTTATTTTGAAAATCAATGTTAACCAGTGCTAAAGGTTGAGTGATTGCTTCGGGTGAATGAGCAGCATATATATTATAAATAGTATCTGACATAAATACATATAAACGGAAGTTAAAGAAAAACACTAGTATTTTCGTATTCACGTACACTGAAAAGCTATGGAACAAATGCTGAAATGAAAGAATACTGTACAATAATAATAATCTAATAATCAACCACGAATATTATAATACGAACGTTTTGATTCAAAGCATACGAACTTTTATTGGTTAACTTTTTTATCTCCCTTTCGTCACATGAGTTGTTTTGTTTCCACACCTGTTTATAAACATCATAGTGAAGGGAAGAAAATAGAATGTTGAAGGTAATTATTTTAACACATGTATTGTTTTTAAGACATTTAGGTAAAACAATCCAGCAGACATCAGATTCCATACACCAATCACTTGTATTCTTTGTCATACATGATGAATAACGTGAGAAAGCGAGTGACTGGATGCTTGTAATTTAAACAAGGAAATTTTAAAAAATGCATGTAGTTGTTATTCGATAGAGTTGTGATCTTTAAATATCTGAAGATTAATTGCTATATCGCCTTGTAGATTTCACATTAACCTATTGTAAGTCCTCATATTAAGTTTATAGTTTCATTATCAATATGCATCAACAACAATAGACAACAGCATACTATAAATCAGAACTCGACTTTTCTATCATAAGGGTAATGTAATTATGTAAATTTATTAAACGAACACTCAGAGTTATCTATCGTTGTTACAGACATTAGGTAAACCTTGATCCGCTTAAATCTTTTATGTATATACTTCCTTTAAAATGACTATAGACACTCTTATAAAGAAAAACATATCAGTCATGAAAACAAGTTATCCTCTCATTTCTTACTAAAATCTATGCTCCTCCGGATATAACGATTCGACTTAAATTGACAAAATGCTTATAGACACATTAAACAGTACCATACCTACAGATCGAAAAGGTTAAATACTCGGTAACATAATAATTACTAAACTGATATAAGTATAGCATTATATTAATATGGATTGGTTGGAGATTGGACCTACGAGTACATTATATTCATCAAAAGCATTGAAAACATTGATTTTGTTTTTGTTATTTCAGTTAACTGTTACGATCTGTTTGTTACTGTTTTTATCGGGTTACATTGAGTCTGCCAGTGTACGTAAGAAAGATGTTCCTATAAAACGTGTTCACCTTGTATTTATGAATCATCTCGGTAAGTTGCAGTGTTTAAATCAAGTTTTTATGTCAAAAATCATATTCAGCCGGATTCGGATTCATATAATTTTGGAACATTTATATTCATTTCCTGTTCAATTGTTTTTGTTTTTATACCTATTATTTTTCGACCTCTAGTGTCATTGATGGGGAACACTTTTTCAAAATGTGCACATATGGCACATCACAATTGAACGGATAATTTTGTTTAATATTTACCAACGTTACCTAGTTACTCGTGCCAAAGTGTTAATTGCTAACCTCATTAAAAGATTCATCTTTGAACGCGTCTGATTGCTAACCTCATCAGTGTTGTTAGTGTACAAGCGCTCGATTGGTTACCTTATTATTGATGATTGAATCAAAGTAGTTTATTACCAACTTCATTACACATGAACTGTCAAAGTGTTCCATTGCATAACTAAATAGTGATGTTAGTTTCCCAGATCTCTTGCCAACCTTATTAGTTGTGTAAGTGCAAGTTTTTGGTTACGAACCTTACCAGTGTTGTAAGTGATGTAACTGATGTAAAGTGTTTCATTTGCGAACCTTATTAGTGATGTAAGTGTCAAATTGTTTCATTGCGATTCTTATCAGTGATGAAATTGTCAAAGTGTTTCATTCCAAACCTTGTGAGTGAAGTATGTGTCAAAGTGTTCTATTACGAACCTTATCAGTGATGTAACTGCCAAAGTGTTCAATTGCGAGCCTTATCAGTATTGAGAGTGTCAAAGTGTTCTATTGCGAACTTCGTCAGTAATGAGAGTGTTAAAGTGTTAGGTAACTAGTCTTATTAGTGTCCAAATGTTTGTTTGCTAAAACTGTCATAGTGTTTGATAACTAGCCTTGCCAGTGCCATTAGTGTCAAAGTGATTGCTTATACTGTCGTAGTATTGGTAGCTAGCTCTTATCAGTGTCATTAATGTCAAATTGTTTGTTTGCTTATTCTGACAAAATATTTGATAACTCGCCTTGTCAATGTCATTATTGTCAATGTGTGTCTTTGCTCATACATTTAAAGTGTTCGAAAACTAGCCTTGTCAGTGTCATTAGTGTCAATGTGTTCCTATGCTTATACTGTCAAAGTGTTCGATAACTAGCCTCGTCAGTGTCATTATTGTTAAAGTGTTTCTTTGCATATACATTTAAAATGTTCGATAACTAGCCTTGTCAGTGTCATAAGTGTTCCTTTGCTTATACTGTCAAAGTGTTCGGTAACTGGCCTTTTTAGTGTTTTAGTGTCAAAGTGTTTCTTTGCTTATATTGTCAAAGTGTTCGATAACTAGCCTTTTCAGTGTTATAAGTGTCAAAATGTTCCTTTGCGTATACTCCCAATGCGTTCGATAACTAGCATTGTCAGTGCCATCAGTGGCAAAGTGTTTGTTTGCTTATACTGACAAGGTGTTCGATAACTAGGCTTGTCAGTGTCATAAGTGTCAAAGTGTTTCTTTGCTTATACATTTAAAGTGTTCGATAACTAGCCTCGTCAGTGTCATTTTTGTCAAAGTGTTTCTTTGCTTACACATTTAAAGTGCTGATAACTAGCCTTGTCAGTGTCAGTAGTGTCAAAGTGTTTGTTTGCTTATACTGTCAAAATGATCGATAAATAGCCTTGTCGGTGTCATAAGTGTCAAAGTGCTCATATGCTTATACTGTCAAAGTGTTCGATAACTAGCCTCGTCAATGTCATAATGGTCAAAGTGTGTCTCTGCTTATTCATTTAAAGTGTTCGATAACTAGCCTTGTCAATGTTTTAGTGTCAAAGTGATTGTTTGTTTATACTGTCAAAGTGTTCGATAACTAGCCTTGTGAGTGTCATAAGTGTTCCTTTGCTTATTCTGTCAAAGTGTTCGATAACTAGCCTTGTCAGTGTAATCAATATCAAAGTGTTTGTTTGCTTATACTGTCAAAGTGTTCGAAACTGGCCTTGTCAGTGTCATTAGTGTCAAAGTGTTCATATGCTTATACTGTCAAAGTGTTCGATAACTAGCCTCGTCAATGTCATTATTGTCAATGTGTGTCTTTGCTTATACATTTAAAGTGTTCGAAAACTAGCCTTGTCAGTGTCATTAGTGTCAATGTGTTCCTATGCTTATACTGTCAAAGTGTTCGATAACTAGCCTCGTCAGTGTCATTATTGTTAAAGTCTTTTTTTTGTCATATACATTTAAAATGTTCGGTAACTAGCCTTGTCAGTGTCATAAGTGTTCCTTTGCTTATACTGTCAAAGTGTTCGGTAACTGGCCTTTTTAGTGTTTTAGTATCAAAG
Source organism: Tegillarca granosa (assembly GCA_029721355.1). Taxonomy (NCBI): domain Eukaryota; kingdom Metazoa; phylum Mollusca; class Bivalvia; order Arcoida; family Arcidae; genus Tegillarca; species Tegillarca granosa. Next base: position 3,681 of record JARBDR010000508.1, on the reverse strand, counting down.
TGTTTCTTTGCTTATATTGTCAAAGTGTTCGATAACTAGCCTTTTCAGTGTTATAAGTGTCAAAATGTTACTTTGCGTATACTCCCAATGCGTTCGATAACTTGCCTTGTCAGTGCCATCAGTGTCAAAGTGTTTGTTTGCTTATACTGACAAGGTTTTCGATAACTAGCCTTGTCAGTGTCATAAGTGTCAAAGTGTTCCTTGCTTATACATTAAAAGTGTTCGATAACTAGCCTCGTCAGTGTCATTTTTGTCAAAGTGTTTCTTTGCTTACACATTTAAAGTGCTGATAACTAGCCTTGTCAGTGTCAGTAGTGTCAAAGTGTTTGTTTGCTTATACTGTCAAAATGTTCGATAAAAAGCCTTGTCGGTGTCATAAGTGTCAAAGTGCTCATATGCTTATACTGTCAAAGTGTTCGATAACTAGCCTCGTCAATGTCATAATGGTCAAAGTGTGTCTCTGCTTATTCATTTAAAGTGTTCGATAACTAGCCTTGTCAATGTTTTAGTGTCAAAGTGATTGTTTGTTTATACTGTCAAAGTGTTCGATAACTAGCCTTGTGAGTGTCATGAGTGTTCCTTTGCTTATACTGTCAAAGTGTTCGATAACTAGCCTTGTCAGTGTTATCAATATCAAAGTGTTTGTTTGCTTATACTGTCAAAGTGTTCGAAACTGGCCTTGTCAGTGTCATTAGTGTCAAAGTGTTCATATGCTTATACTGTCAAAGTGTTCGATAACTAGCCTCGTCAATGTCATTATTGTCAATGTGTTTCTTAGCTCATACATTTAAAGTGTTCGAAAACTAGCCTTGTCAGTGTCATTAGTGTCAATGTGTTCCTATGCTTATACTGTCAAAGTGTTCGATAACTAGCCTCGTCAGTGTCATTATTGTTAAAGTGTTTCTTTGCATATACATTTAAAATGTTCGGTATCTAGCCTTGTCAGTGTCATAAGTGTTTCTTTGCTTATATTGTCAAAGTGTTCGATAACTAGCCTTTTCAGTGTTATAAGTGTCAAAATGTTCCTTTGCGTATACTCCCAATGCGTTCGATAACTAGCCTTGTCAGTGCCATCAGTGGCAAAGTGTTTGTTTGCTTATACTGTCAAGGTGTTCGATAACTAGCCTTGTCAGTGTCATAAGTGTCAAAGTGTTTCTTTGCTTATACATTTAAAGTGTTCGATAACTAGCCTCGTCAGTGTCATTTTTGTCAAAGTGTTTCTTTGCTTACACATTTAAAAGTGCTGATAACTAGCCTTGTCAGTGTCAGTAGTGTCAAAGTGTTTGTTTGATTATACTGTCAAAATGTTCGATAAATAGCCTTGTCGGTGTCATAAGTGACATAGTGTTCATATGCTTATACTGTCAAAGTGTTCGATAACTAGCCTCGTCAATGTCATAATGGTCAAAGTGTGTCTCTGCTTATTCATTTAAAGTGTTCGATAACTAGCCTTGTCAATGTTTTAGTGTCAAAGTGATTGTTTGTTTATACTGTCAAAATGTTCGATAACTAGCTTTGTGAGTGTATTAAGTGTTCCTTTGCTTATACTGTCAAAGTGTTCGATAACTAGCCTTGTCAGTGTAATCAATATCAAAGTGTTTGTTTGCTTATACTGTCAAAGTGTTCGAAACTGGCCTTGTCAGTGTCATTAGTGTCAAAGTGTTCATATGCTTATACTGTCAAAGTGTTCGAAACTGGCCTTGTCAGTGTCATTAGTGTCAAATAGTTTCTTTGCTTATACATTTGTTCGATAACTATCCTTGTCAGTGTTATTAGTGTCAAAGTGTTCCTTTGCTTATACTGTCAAAGTGTTCGATAACTAGCCTTTTCAGTGTTATAAGTGTCAAAATGTTCCTTTGCGTATACTCCCAATGCGTTCGATAACTAGCCTTGTCAGTGCCATCAGTGGCAAAGTGTTTGTTTGCTTATACTGTCAAGGTGTTCGATAACTAGCCTTGTCAGTGTCATAAGTGTCAAAGTGTTTCTTTGCTTATACATTTAAAGTGTTCGATAACTAGCCTCGTCAGTGTCATTTTTGTCAAAGTGTTTCTTTGCTTACACATTTAAAGTGCTGATAACTAGCCTTGTCAGTGTCAGTAGTGTCAAAGTGTTTGTTTGCTTATACTGTCAAAGTGTTCGATAACTAGCCTCGTCAATGTCATTATTGTCAATGTGTTTCTTTGCTCATACATTTAAAGTGTTCGATAACTAGCCTTTTCAGTGTTATAAGTGTCAAAATGTTCCTTTGCGTATACTCCCAATGCGTTCGATAACTAGCCTTGTCAGTGCCATCAGTGGCAAAGTGTTTGTTTGCTTATACTGTCAAGGTGTTCGATAACTAGCCTTGTCAGTGTCATAAGTGTCAAAGTGTTTCTTTGCTTATACATTTAAAGTGTTCGATAACTAGCCTCGTCAGTGTCATTTTTGTCAAAGTGTTTCTTTGCTTACACATTTAAAAGTGCTGATAACTAGCCTTGTCAGTGTCAGAAGTGTCAAAGTGTTTGTTTGATTATACTGTCAAAATGTTCGATAAATAGCCTTGTCGGTGTCATAAGTGTCATAGTGTTCATATGCTTATACTGTCAAAGTGTTCGATAACTAGCCTCGTCAATGTCATAATGGTCAAAGTGTGTCTCTGCTTATTCATTTAAAGTGTTCGATAACTAGCCTTGTCAATGTTTTAGTGTCAAAGTGATTGTTTGTTTATACTGTCAAAGTGTTCGATAACTAGCTTTGTGAGTGTCATAAGTGTTCCTTTGCTTATACTGTCAAAGTGTTCGATAACTAGCCTTGTCAGTGTAATCAATATCAAAGTGTTTGTTTGCTTATACTGTCAAAGTGTTCGAAACTGGCCTTGTCAATGTCATTAGTGTCAAAGCGTTTCTTTGCTTATACTGTCAGAGTGTTCGGTAACAAGCCTTGTTAGTGTTTTAGTGTCAAATTGTTTCTTTGCTTATACATTTGTTCGATAACTATCCTTGTCAGTGTTATTAGTGTCAAAGTGTTCCTTTGCTTATACTGTCAAAGTGATCGATAACTAGCCTTGTGAGTGTCATAAGTGTTCCTTTGCTTATACTGTCAAAGTGTTCGATAACTAGCCTTGTCAGTGTAATCAATATCAAAGTGTTTGTATACATTTAAAGTGCTGATAACTAGCCTTGTCAGTGTCATTAGTGTCAAAGTGTTCCTATGTTTATACATTCAAAGTGTTCGAAAACTAGCCTTGTCAGTGTCATTAGTGTCAAAGTGTTTTTTTTTTTTTTGCTCATACTTTCAAATTGTTTGTTTTTTTAACCTTATTATTTTTATTACTGTCAAAGTTTTTCGGAACAAGCCTGATCAGTGTTTTAGTGTCAACATGTTTGGTCCTCAACATTATCATTAGTTAAAGTGTTTCGTTTTAATCTTATTAATCTTGCTAGTATCAAATTAGAAAGTACATAAAAAGATATTTGACACTAAAATGTGATTAAATAATAAATAATAAAAATAAAATTATGAAATGATTAATTGTTTGTTTTCTGAAATATTCTTGAATTACATATACATGTACATACATGGCTTGTTGATTAAGGCTTAATATGAATTTTTAAATGCCTAAATATGGACCGTTGATGTGAAATAATTTGGAAGATTCAAGCCTTTATAAAGTACTTTAACTACACATCTGGACGTTGTCTT